>JAYKAV010001077.1:1045081-1073427 GCA_035582835.1 Phoebastria nigripes
GTTGGGGGAATTGTTTCTCTCTCGCCTGGGAGGGGACAGATCTGGGGAGTCGTGGCGCTGTTGCCCTGGAGGTGATTTGCCCGGGGAGTCATGCCGCTGTCTCCTTGGTGGCGAGCTGTCCGGAGAGTCGTGGCGCTGTCGCCTGGGAGGAGAAGGTGAAAATGAGAGTTAGGTTTTTGTTTGTTCTGCTGTCTCCAGACTAGAAACAAAAAGCAAGCGGGACCTGTAAAGCTAGCAGTAGGGGTCAAGGATGAAAACAACTTTCTGAATGCAAATTCATACTTGATTCTGCACCTCCCTGTAGTGACCTGCATCACTGAGCCGCAGACTTCCCAAAGCAGATCCCAGAAACCCTCCAAGACAAGCTGGATCACAGGAAAGCTGTAATTTTAAAGTCTCCAGGGACGCTTGCGACGCTCAGACTACAAAACCCATTTTGTGCCCTTGTACAGTCATCTTCTGACAAGGAAACGCCCCATCACACTCTCTCAGAGAACCTGGACACTGTGCGACCATGGAACATCCCACAGATGCTTTCAGAAGAGAGGCATGTTGTAACACCACCATCCTCACCACATTCCATATCTACAGCGAGTCATCAAACAGACTTCTCCAACGCCATCAGAGGATTGCAGGACAGCTGTTTGTGTATCGTGCAGAAACCTCGACAGCATGCTGTCTGCCAGCCCCCAGGCAGAGGTTATTCAACAGTGGAAAAGGAATCCCTGTGTATGCCACTTCTCACATTTCACAGCAAAGCACTTAGAGACTACAGAACAAGACAGATGATACCAGAAAGCAAGAGTTAACCGACAGAAGAATTTCCAGTTGGAGCCCCGTACCTCATGGCAGATTTGGCAGGTACTGAAACATCCGAACTTTGCGAGTCTTCGTTCTGGTCTAAAGAAAAAAACAATCAGAAAGTCACCATCGTTAGGGTTCTCCACAGTTCATGATCTCTTCAGCATTTCAAGATTTTTTTTTTTTTTTTTTAGACTAGTATTATTTTTAACTTGCAATGTCATTGTTTAGAGCAGTTAAACATTCAGGGAGAGAGGGTGGAAAGGTCTGGTCTCACCTCCTAAAAGTTTCCATTTAGTATTTGTTCGGAATTCCTCCATGAGCTTCACTTCATCTGGACGCTCATCAATAAATTCTGCCACCTGAAGATACAACACCAGAGTAAACAACACAGCTTTAAAGAAAAAGAAAGAAAGGATTTCTACCTTCTAACACAAATAATTCAGCACAATTGCACTGACGGGCAACTGATGCGTGACCATCGTTTAGCTGCCTTCCTGCAGGCGGATCTCAAAACAACTTTCCAAAGCCTTCGCCTTCAACCTTCATCTCTTTGCTGCCGAGATTTCCAGCCCGTGCCACAAGCCACACTGCAGCGGTCACAGCAGGCTCCGGCAATCGCACGGTTACCTTCTGCCTTGTCTCGAGCGGCTGTTTTAAAGCTGCGAGAACCACCGTGCTGGCCTTACCGCATGCTTTTGGAGCTTGCGAAAATGCAAATACGTAAAGAACAGGCTACTTTTATCTGCAGGGGGCTAATTCAACCCCCTTGGGCTTAGGCCAGGAAAACTCCCCCACCCCTGCTGCAGAACCTACCAAAAGAGGAGGCAGCGAGAAAGGGTTTGGCAGGCGCTTCCCAAAGAGAGACAGGAGGTGGACCGTAAGGAGAGGGGATTTAGCTGGCGAAACCGCGCTTGACATAATTCCCCGCTCACCACTGGCATGTCCCCTTCGTCCTCCTCCTCCTCCTCCTTCTCCTGGACAGCAGCAATGCTATTCCAACTGACATCGTCGTCCACGATCCGCATCCTGGGAGCGGGGAGAGGGGCCCTGCCGTCAGGCCACCAGCAGCGGGGGGGGGGGGGACCCGCCCGATTGCTGCCGGCTGGCCCGCAGCTGGGGATGGGAAGGGGAACGGGGGAACTTCTGGCCCGGGGGGGGGACGCTGGGGAGCGTCCCGGCCCCGTGGGACGAGGAGAAGGGGCTCGGAGGGGGGTCCCGGCGGGCGGGGCCGTGGGGAGCTCCCACGCCGGGGCCCGCAGGCGGTCGGGCCTGCGGCGGAAGGCCGCGGCTGGCGCAGGCCGCGGCCTCCCCTTTCCCCGCAACTCACCCGCCTCTGCCGGCGCCGCCCGGCGGCTTCTTCTTGCGGCGGCGGCGGGGCTGGGCGGCCTCGGCGGCGGCCGGCCCGCTCAGGTACCGCCGCAGGTACTCGGCCTTGGACAGCCCCTGCGCCGCCATCATGCCGCCCAGCCGGAAGGGACGGCGAGCGCGCAGGGACAGGCCCGGGCGGTGGGCGGGGCCGAGCGGTGGGCGGGGCCGAGCGTAGCAGCAGCAGCAGCAGCAGCAGCAGCAGCAGCAGCAGCATTATTATTATTATTATTATTATTGGGCAGACACCACATCTCATCCATTAAACACCTTTTATTTGGGGGTTGCAGCCCCGAGGGCACCCAAATTCGGGCCCCCGCCCCGACACAGCAGCAGTACGCCTCCAGCCAAGGCCCCAACGCCCAGCCCCGCTGCCTCCGGGCTGGAGCGGCTTCCCCGGGGCAGGCRCTCGCCCCGGGAAGGGGAAAGGGGCCCCGGCCCCGAACAAGTCCTGGTCCCCAGAGCCGGCAGGGGAAGAGGCTGAAGGGGTCCGGCTGCGCCCGGCTACCGGCCCGAGGCTCCCTCTGACTCGTAGCCCTCCGTCTTCATGTCGTTCAGGCCCAGGTCTTCGTTCTGCTCAAACGTACGCTCATAGCGCTCCACTCTCAGCTCCGGGTCCTCTTCCGGGGCGTACACGTTCTGCGGGGCGAGACGGAGGCCTCCTTCACATCCCTCTTCTCAAAGTCTCGGGCACCAGCACTCTTCAGCAGCACCCCAGCAATGGCAAGGGGCTTCGGACAAGATTCACCACCCCTCCCCCCCCCCCCCCCCCGCAGTGACCCCATCTTGTCCATCACCCCACAGAGAGCATGACCACCACGTTCCCAGCCCCTAATCCCGGGGAGCAGACACCGCTCCCGTCTTCCTTCCCGCAAAGCCACCAGCAGTTTCCTTTCCCTGGACAGAGCCTGCAGCAACCCACTCGCTACCAGAGCCCCGAAGGGAACGCTGCCTGCCAACACACACCAGGGAAATAAAGAAGAAAATCCACTCGAACTGCTCAGGAGACTTCAAGGAGTTCCTCTTTCGAGTGCACAACACCGTACCTGAAGATAGCTGTTGCCTGCAGGGTCATCCATGACGAAGTGAGCCTTTGCCTTTCCCTCTATGATCTGCAGAAAGAGAGCACGTCCAGGCATGAAGGCTCTTTCTGATCCTTCAGCACCAAGGCATTTGCAGCACGCTTTAGACAGTTCTAACATTTTCCTCAGTTAAAAAACAGTAATAGCTTGATAAAACAAGCGAGGACGCGGCAGGGCAAGTGTGGAACACCTAGAAAAGGCGAGGCAACGCTTGCCGAGGACTTCACTTCCACGTGCTTCACAGCTGCGGCGACAGTGGCGAAAACCACGTTGCAGAGCATGGAAAATGAAGAGTGCGCTCACCTCATGCAGTTTCCCAATGAACYCTTGCAGCTTATCTGCTTTGCCGGGCGCAGAGCTGTCCCCCAGAGTGAAGGGGTTTCTCTCAACCTGGAAGAGCAGAGCCCCTCACTCAGCCAGCTGTGAGAGACACCCAGCCCCACAGCCAGGCCACACCTTGATGCGGAGGGGTCCGAGCTCCCCCAGGCAGCAGCGCAGGACCACTCACCAGGTCTCTGATGTCCTTCAGCAGCCCTTCCAGCGTGGTGAATTTCCCCCCCAGCGCTCCCATCCCCAGCTCGAACTCCAGCTCTGGGATCTCCACGCTGCACGTCTCCGACTGCGAGGGCGAGCACCCCGTGAGTCCCCGCGGACGGACGGCTGGGCCCCACGCACCCGCCGCAGGAGGACAGGGCAGGTATCCGAAGGCACTGTACCTTCAGGATATCCCTCGTCATGTCCGAAGGGTCTGTAATCCGAAGGGTAATCCTGGTGCCTTGCGGCTCGATTGCTCCTCCGGACTTCACCTAGGAACACCCGGCAGTCAGCTTCACGGACTTTTATACTTAAATCACGCCAGGATGCTTTAAGAGGGTTTACCCTGGCAGCTCAGAGGCCGCTCCAAACCTGGGGTCAGTGCCTTAACCCAGGGGACTTGAGCAGGTGTGGAGACGGCTGACTTGCACCAAATGGAGCTCCTCAAGACCAAGAATTCTCCCCCTTCACTTGTTTAGGAAGGCAAGTCAGACCCAGCCTGACCTCGCTGCGCGTGCCAGCCTCCGCACAGCTGGCATACGGTCTGGCCCCCACCCAGAAGCAAGGCAGGCAGCTCTACTACACCCAGCGCAACGCTGCCCGTAAATCCAGCCTCCCTCCCAGCCTGGCTTCCCAAACAGCCGCATTGTGAAGCGGAGGCCAGGGACTCTGAGAAACACCTACCCACAACAGCACAGAACACCGCTCCCCCTCCCCACGGGCCCCCAGAAAAGGGTCAGTAGTTTTCCAGCTCACCTCATTTGTCCTGTGCCCACAGGAGTCGCAGTTTGTGGCCATGATAATCACTTCCTTGAAGTGTGGGATTTCTGGAGCAGACGGTCAAAGAAAACTCAACGAAAGGAAAGTCTCAAAGAAGCAGCCTGCGCCCTCTTCACGGCCCCCGTCCTTCCCGAGGTACCGCAGGAGCTCGCTGGCAGGCTGTGAGCGGCACCGAGACAGATTTGCACCCTGACAGGCTCTACTAGAAATAATTTATTCATGCCTTATGGGCGCAGCAGGAAGAGACCTGGGTCAGCGCACAGAGCAACTCTCACCCCCACGCCGGCCTCCGGGCAGACCCCCGCAGGGGGCACCGATCTGCGCCCACGCCCCCGCTCAAAGKATACGCACTAACTTCATATTTGTGTTAGCTGGAGCGTTGCACTCGGGGCAGTTGGTGTTGAACTGCAGTACCTGGGTCACAGGAATGGAAAGGAGAATCAGAAAGTCCCGGCCAGCCCAGAAAGCCTGTCCCGGGTGCCAGTCACCCAGGCACGGCCGCCATTGCGCTGCAAAGTCACCCACCTCGTTCCTCAGATCCTCCACAGAATCGGCTGGCTTCTCATCCGACTCCTCCCCCTGCAAGAGGCGACACCAGAAGCAGCATTAACTTCTGTTCCTTAATTCAGGGTCTCCCAGAGAGCGAGGGGACTGATCAGCCCTGCTCCCCCCGGCTGAGAGCGCGCACGGGCCCGCTGGCCTCCGGCGTGCGGCAGGCTGACGGCAGAGCAGCAGCTCCCCGTTACCTCCAGTCCCAGCATGGCAGCCTGCTGGGGGGTCCTCCTGTAGCGAGTGACCACAAGAGCGTCGTCCTTCTGCGGTGCGCGAGGGTTCTCCACAAAGCTGTTCCCCGAAGGATCGTCTATGATCTAGGGGAGCACGACGCCTCAGGAAGCCATCCTGCACCTCCCCCCTGCAGAAAGGGGCTGCGCTCTTGCGCGTACTCACAAAGGTGAAGGAGGAGTGCACTTCTTTCAGCTGCTTTAGTTTACCGATGAACTCATCTATTTTACTTGCCACCTCTTTGTCCGTCGCCTGCAAAAGAGGACACGTTTGAGACTGATGCCAGGGGCAGCCCAGAGCCGAAGACAACGCTGACAACAGCRCAAACCAGACAGGCCGCAACGCTCTTCTCGTCGGCACCGTGCAATGCCAATAGGCAGAGGATGAACAAAATAAGCACTTGCCAAGCAGGCGTCCCCGAGGAGCTGCCCCTTTCACAGCCTCTTACCCTGCGGACGGGCTGGTCCTGCTCCAGGCCCGCGACAGCTCTGTCAATTATCCCTTCAATGGTGGTAAGAACTTGAGCAGGAAAGAAAACAGAAGCGACGGCGGCGTTAAGTACACCACAGCGGTGCTACCCACCCGGCCAGCTCGTACCGGTCCCTGGCAGCCTCCGCACGTTGGCCCTCTCAAGCTTATTTGACCCAACGGACAGGAGGCCGGGTCCCCAGCCGGCGTCTACCGCGCCCCYGCCGGCACGCCGAGGGGCGCAGGCTGCGTACCCACCTCCCTTCTGGGTGAAGGCAGGGATCTCAAAGTCCAGCTCTGGAATCCGAGCCGTGGCGCAGTCGGTCTTCACCACCTCCCTGTTCATGTCCTGCACACGACAGTCGAGGAGCGGCGTTAGGATCCCCAACAGGACCGGGAGCTCCCGCACACTAAGCCACCACACCGGGGTACGCAGCGCCCGCCACAGCAGCGGCGGCAGCTCCAGGCCAGCTTTAGCAGCCTCTCCATTCGCGCAGGAGCACGCCGGGAATACGCACGTTTTGGGCTTTAAACGGCTACTACCAAACAAATAACGCCACTTCTCAAACGGCACAGAAGATAAAACGCTTTATTGCTCAAGCAAGACCAGCTTGTGAGGGACGGAGGCGCGCACAAGGCATCTGCAAGGCAGCTCCCCGCCGCCCCGGCACGGGGCCAGTACCAGCCCCGCCGCCGGGGAAGGAGAGGGGAGCCCCCGCTCACCTGCCGGGAGGTGACAGCCAGGGCGTAGCGCACGCCCTGCTCCTGGATCCTGCCCGCGGACTGGATCTCCGTGTTGGACCAGGAGCAGCTGTCGCAGGCGAAGGAGCTGACGATGATCTCTTTGAAGAAGGGGATCCTGGTGAGCAGGAGCCGCGTCACCCCCTGCAGCAGCGAGGGGCCTCGTGGGAACCCGAGCCCTCCGGGCGCCGTTTTCCCGGGCCCCGCACTCCTGCCAACGCCCCCCCGGGCAGGCCCCCGTCCCCGAGCCCTGCCACCCCCCTGAAACACCCAGCCGCCTCTCACCTCCCCTGCCTCTCGCACACACACACACCCCCCCCCCGCGCCGGGACGAGCCGCGGCCCCCGGCAGCTCCTTCCCCGGCCCCGCCCCTCCCTCGCCCCGCAGGCCGCCGTGCCCGGAGCCGCCCCCCGACCCCCGGAGGCCGCCGTGGCCCTGGCCCGCCCCGGCAGGCCCCTGTCCTGTCCTCTCCTGTCCTCTCCCCCCGCAGGCCCCTGCGGCCTGGGCCCGGGCCGCCCGGCCCCCGCCCCGCGCCCCTCACGTTGCGGAAGCAGTTCATGCACAGAGACTCGATCTCGGCCGGCCGCTGCTCGCCGTCCTCGGCGCTGAGGGGCCGGAACAGGGCCCCCCCCGCCGCCGCCGCCGCCCCCAGCGCCGACATGCTGCTGCTGCTGCTGCTGCTGCTGCTGCTGCTGCTGCTGCTGCCGCCGCCGCCGGAACCGCTCCCCGCCGCGCCTGCGCGCTGCCGTCACGCCAGGCGGCGGCGGCGGCGGAAGAGGAGGAGGCGGCGGCGAGGCCCGGCCCGGTCCGCCATGGCGGCGCCTTTATTGCGGTTCAGCGTGACCGAGCCGGCCCGCCCCGCCCCGCCCGGCCCGGCCCCGCCGCCCCCCCCCCCGGGCCGTCAGCGGGCCTCGCCGCCCCGCTCGCTCAGGCTGTGGGCCAGGTCTCTCCAGAGGGCGTCGAGGCGGGCGTG
The DNA here is from genome assembly GCA_035582835.1 of Phoebastria nigripes. Classification (NCBI taxonomy): domain Eukaryota; kingdom Metazoa; phylum Chordata; class Aves; order Procellariiformes; family Diomedeidae; genus Phoebastria; species Phoebastria nigripes. Next base: position 1,052,612 of record JAYKAV010001077.1, read on the forward strand.
CAGGTCCTCCACGGGGAGCGGGCCGTCCTGCGGGTCCCCCGGGTGGGAGGGCCGGGGCGGGGAGGAGAGCTTGCGCCGCATCTCCTCCGTCTCCTGGTCGAGGGCCCGGGTGAAGTCCTGGATCTGGAGGTGCGTGTCCCTCCGGAACTCCTCCACCCGCCGCTGCACCTCCCGGGCCAGCTCGGCCGCGTAGCGGTCCGGGGGGGCCGGCGGCTCCCGGAGGCGGCCGGGGTGGAGGCTGAGCTTCGCCTTGAGCTGCTCCAGATTCCTCTGGATCTTCCGGTGGAGGTCCCTGGCGTTCTGGGTCAGCTTTGCGGAGAGCTCCCGGATGTGCTGGTTGAGCTTCTCGGGGCTGGCCTGGGCGTGAGGGACGACGTTTCTGTGCAGCTCCTCCACGTTGCGGTGGATCTCGGTCACCAGCCTGTCCGCGTAGGGGTGGAAAATGTCCTTCACCTGGTCGGTGTGGAACGCGATCTTGTCGGCGTAATGAGCCATGAACCTCTGGACCTCGTCCGCGCCCTCCAGGAGCTGAGCCGTCASCTCCCGGCTGGGCAGGAGGCGCCGCCGGAGCTCCCGGGCTTTCAGGGACACCTGGTCCAGGAGCTCCTCCGTCAACGGCTGCAGCCGGTAGCGGAGGTCGTCCAGGTGCTTGCCGACCTTGTGGTGGACCTCGTCCACGTACGGGGACAGTTTCACCCGCAGGCTCTCCAGCTCTTTCCTGAGGAGCTTCCGCAGGCTGTCCGAGTCGTCGTAGAGCCGGGGCTGGAGGCCTCTGTTGAGGGGCGCCAGCTTCTCCAGGACGCTTCCCACGTAGCTGACCCCATCCTGAATACTTTCCTTCAGGTTTCTGCACGAGACGGCAGATGTCGTTACCGAGCACCCCTGACTTACCGCGGCATCTCCGGGGTGCCCYGACGCACCCGCAATAAAAGCTCTTGGCAGCCGCGAGGGCCGTTCCCATCAGCTTTTCTGTCCCCGGGGGAGGAGAAACGGGGGCCAACGCGTGCTGCGGGGGCCGGGGGGAGCTTGCGGAGGGACCGCAGTGGTTAGCCAGGCCGGGCGCCGCCAGGCAAGCCCCCGGCGCAGCGTACTCACACGATGTCCCTGCCCAGCTTGCTGCTCTGGCCGTGCTCCGGGCTGTCCTTGTCGCTCGTCAGCTGGCTGAGGTACTCCCAGAAGCCGCTCCTCGCCAGCTCGGCCCGCGACGCTGCGGGCAGGAGGGCAGCGGTTAGCGGGGCGCCCGCGGCACTGCCCACCCCCCGGCTCTGCCCTCCCGCCCAGCCCGCGTCCCGGCTCTGCCCCGTCCCGCTGCCGTCCCCGAGCGAGCTCCTCCGCTCGGCACCCACCCGGTAAGGTGGCCAGGAGGGTGAGGAGAAGCGCAGCCTTCAGAGGCATGGTCTGCCAGGCCGGCGTGCCGCCGCGCTGCGGGGAGAGAGAGCAGAGGAGCGCGTTAGCCCACGCCGCGGTGCAGGTCTCTCCGTGCGCTCAGGGGTCGGTGGTCCCCGCGCTTCACGCCCCCCTCGCTGCCTTCCGCAGGGACCTCGCTCCTGGGGTGCCCCGTAACGCACGTGAAATGACGCCCAGCTCCCCCGGCCGGACAAAGTTAAACCAGGGGCGAGGTGCCCCTGCCCGCGCTGGCTCGGCGGGGCTGCCCCCCGCCCCTCACCGGGCTCCTGGTTGCCTCCCGCGTCCCTCCTGCTGGGAGCCGGCCCGCGGCTGCCTTTATATACGCCCGGCCGGAGGCAGAGGAGCGCGGGCGATAAGGCGCATCCGCAGGGGTAGGCTTTTTGGACCTCACTCCGTGTAAACACAACGTGGAGGTCCACGGACGTTCCTGAGAGGTGACGTGGGGGCCGGTCATCTGACCGCCGGCTGCCCCTTCGCCTGCCCCACACCGCTCCCGTCCCACCGCCCCGGCCGGCCTGACCTCGCTGCGGCCGCGGGCAGCCTTAACCCCCTCGGGGCTGCGAGGCTGCGCTGCCCTGCCCCTCCCTGAGCATCTCCCGGGCAGGGATCTCGCGCCGGAGCTGCCCGGAGGCCGTCCCGCTGGACCAGCCCTTGTTTTCCCTGCGACAAGGGAGCCCTGATGCTTGCTCTGCAGGTTTCTGGGGACGAGGCTGACCCTGCCCTCGCAGCCGACCTTCGCGAGGCAGAGCAGACGGTGGATGGGAGCTGCCAGGGTGGCGAGGGGGTGCAGAGCAGCGGGACAGGGACGGGGACACCGGCTGTGGCTCGCTGGCAGGCAGCTCCTGTCGTGTGGGCTTGCAGCCCGAGTGGGGGGAAAGGGTGCCCAGACCCCCGGGATGGGGCCAGGGTGGGTGCGGGAGGATGAGCCCGGCTCTGGCTGTGCCAGGGAAGGGTGAAACGAGCACAGCGGCCGTGTCTGCAGCCCAGGCAAGAAAGCACACCTTCCACGCGGGCTGCCTGCTTGCAGACCACCAGCTGCACGGCCCCGCTTCCCGCCGGGATACCAAACCCGACGYGTTTTGGTGTTATTTCCTTTGCAAGTTGCCTTTCCCCTGGGAAAAAAAAAAAGGCAATGTTTTCAGCTCGGGTCTCATCCCCGTGAAGGGTGCCGGCTGCTGACGCCAGGCTTTTAAATCAGGGGAGCGCTGCAATGTTTGCACTGAAGCAACCCAGCAAACAGGGACCCGCTGGGACCGACGTCTCCCTGGTGGGGCTGGGGCGCGGGGCTGGGGCGCGGGCTCCCCGCGGCGGAGGGCAAAGTCCAGCGAACCGCAGGGGTGAAACTCCGAGCGGTCGCCAACGCTCCTCCAGCACCAAAGTCCGCTCCGCTCCCTCGCCAGCGCGGACACGCGGGGGTGCCCCGAGCAGCCCTGGCCGCGCTCCCATCCCRTGGCTCCTGCCACTGCAGCCCACGCGGGAAATCCCTCCGTCCGTGGGAGCGGTCCTCGCGGGGCACCCGCYGGCAGAGTGGCTCGGGGCGCTTGCTGTGGCCATAGCTCCAGTCCTCTTTTCTTCTCCCTGAGCTGGGAAGATCCTGGGGACAAGGGCCCTCTCCYCGCCAGCCCGAGCCCCGCTGCGTCTGGGCACGGTCCCCGCAGGGCCACGGGGTGGGGGGATGAGGTGTCCGTTGCCYGCCCGGCGCAGCCTGCAGGGACCTGTCCCCCACGGCAGCAGCTGGTCCCGCTGCGGTGAGGATGCTCGGCCGTGCTCCAGGGCCCTGGCCCCGCCAGAGCCGCCCAGCTGATGGGCTCACCTGGCTGCATCCACCCCCAGCCCCCGTGCAGTGCCTGCATCCCTGCGCCGGGGACCGAGACCCCCACCCGCCTGGCCCCACCTCTGTTCCCTCTCCCAGGTGCCCTGGGACCCGAATTCGGGGGCGATGCTCTCCCCTTGGAGCAGCTGGTGCCCCAGGTTGCCCGTCGCGGGGCAGGACGGCGGGGTTCGGCGGGGAGGACGGACACAGACCAGCACGTGCATCACAAGGGGCCAGTTTATTTCTGCCGCGGGCAGCRGCCGTGAACGCTCGCGGTGCGGGGGTACGGTCGGCCACCCCGCGCCCCCTCCCCGTGGCTCTTGGGGGGGTCTCAGTTCTCTGCCGGCTGGGCGGTGCTGAGGAAGGCGGCCACCTTCTCCCGCACCTCCTTCTCCAGCAGCTCCAGGTGGTCCTCCACGCCRGCGGTGCCCGAGTTCAGCTTCCCCCGCATCTCCTCCAGCCGCTCCACCAGCTGCCGCCCGAAGGTCTCGCCGAAGGGGGCCGCCTGCTGCCGGAAAGCCTCCAGCGTCCGCCCCACGCGCTCGTCCAGCTGCTGGGCCAGGGGGGCCAGCCGCTGCCGCAGGCTCTCGGCGTCGCTGCCCGCCGCCTGCCGCAGCTCCTGGGCCAGTGGGCTGAGCTGGGCGCGCAGCTCCTCCGAGCTGGCGGCCAGGCGGGCGCGCAGCTCCTCCGCCGCCCGCTCCATCTGTGCCGTCAGGCTCTCCAGCTGCCGGTTGAGGCTGTCCTGCACCTCCTGGGCGTAGGGGCTGAGCCCCCGCCGCAGCTCCTCCACGCTCTGCCCCACCTGCGCCTTCAGCTCGTCGGCCAGGGGAGCCAGCCGCTCCTTCAGGCTCTCCACCCCGCCGTCGATCTGCTGCTGCAGCCGGTCAGCATAGGGGCTGAGGGAGGCCTGGATGCTCTCGGCGTTGTCCTGCAGCCGGTCCCGCAGCTCGGCGGCGTAGGGCTCCAGCGCCCGCCGCAGCTCCCCGGCCCCACGGTCCACCTGGGAGCGCAGCTCCTCGGCGTAGGGGCTCATCTTGGCTTGCAGCTGGCGGATGTTGGTGCCGATCTGCTGGTGCACCTCGTCGGCGTAGGGTGCCAGCTTGGCCTGCAGCTCCGCCAGCTCCCGCCGGATCTGCTCCTTCAGCCGCTGCGAGTCCTGCACCAGCCGCGCCTGCAGCTCCGTGGCGAAGGGCACCAGCCGCCGCTGCAGGTCCTCGGCGTATGAGTTGACGCTCTGCAGGTTGCTCTCCAGCAGGGTGCTGGGGAGAGGGGGGACGTCAGCACCCCGGTGCACCCACGGCCCCCTCCCCTGCCCAGCACCTCCCGGCCGCCACCGTGGGCCCCCCCCACCCCAGCCCGCGGCTCTGCTCACTTGAGCTGCTTGGTGATCTCGGCTTGCTGCAGCTGGTCCACCGTCTCCTTGGCATTGCTGCCCAGCTCGGTAAAGTACTTCCAGAGCACGCTGGCCACCTCATCCGGGTTGACCTCAGCCCGTGCCCCTGCAAGTGGATGCCGGGATCAGYGCCGGCACGGCCCCGCTCGGCGGCTCCCCCGGGGACATCAGGTCCCCATCCCTGCCCTGGGGCAGGACCGCCCTCCCGGCACCGGGGACCCGCACGGTGCCTCACCTGAGACCGCGAGGAGCACCAGGACAAGGGTGGCCACCTTTGGAGACATCCTGAGGGCTGGGGACGCCTGCAGGAGCACGGAGCAGACATGAAGGGAGATCCGGGGACCAGCAGCCCCCCAGCCCCGCACCACCTCCCCTCCACCACCAGCTCTCCCCACCTCCCCACCGCAGCCGCTCACCTGCGCTGCCGCCAGGTGCGGGTACCTGCTGCGCCGGGGAGTGCCCGGCCGCTATTTATGCAGCCCGAGCGCCCTCGGTGGCTTCCACGCAGGCCTGTGACACAGGCCCCGGGCTTGGACTTTAGCAAGGTCACGACGTGGAAGTGCCTGACGTGCGCGCAGCCCTGACATCACCCGCAGCCCTGCCAGCTCCTGGCGGGATGCCAGGGGCCAGGGCAGAGAGGGGATGGGGGTACGCACAGGCACCCCGGGGCTGAGCCCTTCCTGGGGACAGGGACCCTGGGGCAGAGGGGACAGCGCACCGCGGGGGGCAGCCCCCGGCTCTGCACCTCCGTGGGACGCGGCGATGGCCCCGCCGGTGCCAGCTGCGCAGTGCCTGGGATGCGCGGTGCGGCAGGGCACGGGGTCTGGGGGACACCGYGGGGACCCGTCAGCCCTGCTGCCGGCTGCGCTGTGCCGGGGGTGTGCGGTGGGGCAGGACACGGGCTCGGGGGGATGCTGCGACAGATGCACGGGGGCACACGAGGCCGTGTACCTGCAGGATAGCATCGCTCCCTCCGAGCTCAGGCTCCTGGGGGAAGCCCTGCTGCAGGGAACGGCCAGGACCCCACAGCTGCGGGATGTTGCACCCATGCGGTGCCAGCGTGCCCTCGACCAGAGCTGGCAGCCGTGTGTGTCCCGGGCCATGGGCATCGGGCTCGTGGCACGCACCCCGGGGATGCAGCCCCTGGCTCGGCCCACCCACTCCCCGGCGGACCCRCTCCAGGCTGGAGACCAGCGGTGATGTGTCACGGCTGGGGCGAAGGGCAGGGCTGGCAGGAGCAGGGATCAGCCAGGCGCCGGCGATGCCAAGGTCCAAAGAGCTGTCACGGTGCCCCTCGGCCGGAGGGGCGTGCGCCGCCCGCCTGCGCCTCCCGGGTGGCGGCCACCCCAGCGAGGCAGCCGCACGGTGCCCCCGGGCAGAGCCAGCCCGGTGGCATCGCGCCTGGGGCCGGTGCCGCTGGATGTCACCCTTGTGCCGCGTGTGCCCACGCCAGCCCCAGGCCTGGCCCCAGGGCTGCCCTCGGCGTGGTGCGCCCTGCGGCGGGCACCGGCCTGGCTGCACAGACACCAGCGTGCGCAGGCACCTGCGCACGTGCAGACGCACGCGCACGCATGCGGAGCCCCCGGCCAGCCCCCGGCAGCCTTGGTCCCTGGGGGATTTCCCAACTCCTGGCCGGGAGGCAGGCCCCTCTGCGGCAAACCTGGCAGCGGGAACGGTCTCTGCAGGCGCGCCCCCYCCCCGGCCAGCCCCACCGCCCTGACCTTTGCACAAACACCCCCGGGGGCGGCTGTGGGGAGGGTATAAAGTGGGAGCCCGGGGCTGCCCCCGCGGAGCAGAGCCCGGCGCAGGTGAGTGGGGATGCCCCCGGCGAGGGTCGTGCCGGGAAGGGGACGGGGTCGGGGTCGGGACCCCCGCGGGCGCGCGGGCCCCCGCCTGCCGCCCCGCGCCACGTGCTCTGCTCTCTCCCCAGCCATGAAGGTGTCGCTCCTGCTGGTGCTCGTCTGCACGGCCATCCTGGCGGCAGGAGCAAGTAAGGGGCGGGCGAGGGCTGCGGCAGGAGGAGGGGGACGGGGCTCAGGGTGCTGGGGTGCATGCACGGGGGGGGGGCCACATCCCCGTGGCCCCGTGCCCCTGCTCCCACAAGGCTCGTGCTTGCAGGGGCCGACGCGCCCGAGGAGCCGGAGGCACTGGTGAGGAAGGTGCAGGAGTACGCCCAGAAAGCCACGGCCATGGCCAAGACCGCCTTCAGCACGGTGCAGGAGTCGGAGGCGGCTCAGCAGGCCAGGTGCCCCCGCGCCCCCCCGCCAGCCCGGCCACCCGGCCCCGCCGCCCCGCCGCCGGCGGGGGAGCCCGGCCGGTGCCCCGCTCTGAGCCCCCTCCCCTTGCAGGCGATGGCTGGCGGACAACGCCGACCTGGCGAAGCAGCGGCTGGCCTGGCTGAAGGAGCAGCTGGCGGAGCTCTGGAAGCGGACGCCAGCCGCGTAGCCCCGGCGGGGGCTGGCCGGGGGCCGGCCGGGCTGGGGTCCCCCCGGCTCCCCACCTACTGTCACGGTTCTTGCAATAAAGCGGCGCTGAAGCAGACAGCTGTGGCGGCGTCACTGGGGGGGCGGCGAGGAGGAGCGTGCACCGCGGGGCGAGGAAGGGCCGGGGCAGACGCCCGCGCCGGGGTGCGGCTCCCTCCCGTCGGGGCCGCACGCGGCTGTGCCGGGTCGCCGGGACCCCTTCGCCATGGGGCGAGCACYGCGCGCCACCGCCCCCCACGCACAGGTGCCCAGGGTGGCAGGAGCCGGGAGCCGCTCCCGCAGGTGGGGGGGATCCGGCTTCCGCAAAACYAGCCCCCGCCATGCTCCACCGCCCCGCAGAGCCCTTTGCGCAGGGAGAGCCGCGCGTGGGGCCGAGCCCGGCTGCACCCTGGGCAGAGCGGGGTCCAGCGGCAAGGAGAGGCCAGGGCACCCACCCTGGCAGCTCCCTGTGCTCCCCGCTCCCGCTGGGTGCCCCCAGCAGCCCCTGCCCGGAGCACCCCTCGCCCCCAGCGCTGCCTGCAGGCTGTCCCCCGCCAGCATCCACTGCAAAGACTGAGTGAGCTCCAATAACTTAAGTCATGTTTATTTGACAAAAGGAAGGCAAAGCTGAGACCGACAGCGACTCGGGGAGGGGAGGCGGCGGGAGGGGAGGAGGGGGGTCCCCAGGGCAGACGCCCCGGGGCTGGCCTGGCCCGGGGCTCCCGCAGCCCGTCCCCAGAGCCCCCCCGGGGGGAAGCACCCTGGGCAGGGCAGGGAGCGGCCCCGGGGGCGGCTGCAGGAGCGGGGCTGTGGTCAGTCCCTGGCCGCGCCGGCCGGCGGCTCAGGCCACGCTCTTCTGGAGGTCGTCCAGGAGGGTGATGAAGCGGGTCTTGAGGCTCTCGGCGTAGGGGGTGAGGCGCTCCTTGAAGTCCTGCACCAGGGGCGTCACCTTCTCGCGCAGGTTGCTGAGCTGCTCCACCACCTTGGCCTGGTACTCGGCGGCCTGGGGGATGCCCTTCTCCCGGATCTCCTCCAGCTTCTGGCTCAGCTTCTGCCGCAGCTCGTCGCTGTAGGGCGCCAGGTTCTTGCGCAGCTCCTCCACGTGCCCGCGCAGGCGGTCCCGCGCCTCCTCGGCCACGGGGGTCAGCTTCTCCTGCATCAGCTCCACCTTCTGCTTGGTGAGCTCCTTCAGCTCCTGGGCCACGGGCGCCAGGCGCTGGCGGTACTGCTCCAGCTCCTCCGTCCACTTGGCAGAGAACTGGTCCAGGAAGGGCCGGATCTTCTCCTTCACCTCCTCCAGGTCCTTGGTCAGCTCCTGGCGCAGGGACTCCGTGTCCTTCAGCCACATCTCCCGCACCTCCTTGTAGTAGGGGGCCATGTCCTCCCGCAGCTTGGCGGCGGCTGCGCCCAGCGTGTCCAGGTTGTCGGCCAGCTTCAGGCTGCGGGGAGCGGAGGGAGGTCACACACGGCGCCCGGGGAGCCCCCGCCGCCCCCCGCCACGCGCCCCCCCACTTACTCCAGCTGCTTGCCCACGGCGGAGGACTCGAACTGGGCGATGGCATCCTTGCCGCTGGCCTTCACCGTCTCCAGGTACACCTCCACCATGTCCTTGAGGCGCTCCAGGGGCGCCTGGGGTTCGTCATGCTGCCAGAAGTAGCGGGCCTGGGTGCCTGCGGGGAGAGCCCGCTGCGCTCAGGACAGACCGCCCGGCGGGACCGCGGCGGGGACGGCTCCAGCCCTGCCGCCCTGCCCGTCGCCGTCCCGGGGACCTGTCTGGCTCGGGAGGGGACCGGGGAGCCGCTTGGCTGCAGCCTGACTCGCAAAGCGCTTTGGAAGCCGGGCGCTTCCAGCAGCGCTCGCGTCGGGCTCAGCTGCCCCATCCTGCTCTGTCCCGTGGGGATTTGCAGCTGCTGCCGCCCCAGCCCCAGCCCCAGCGCCGGCCCCGGCCCCGTTTGGACCTACCCGTCAGGCAGAGCAGGGCGAGGGCCACCACCGCGGCTCTCATCTTCGCGCTGAACCTGGGGGCAGAGCAAGAGAGTTGGGTGCAGGGAGCCCCGGGCAAAGCCCGCCCCAGCGGGAACTGAGCCCCCCACCCCGGCACGAGGGGTCCCCGCGGGCGCCGTGGGCGAAGCCCACGGGGTGGGCGCCGGTGCTGCCTCCCTGCCCTTGCTGCCGCGTCCGCGGCGCTGCGGGGGCTCAGGAGCCCCTGGAGCAGCCCGGGGCTCTTACCAGCTCTCTCCTGCTGCTGCCGTGCTGTCGGTCGTCCCGTCTGAGCCGGCTGCCTCCCCTCCGCCGCTATTTATGCAGGAGGGGGCAGTTCCTGCCGGAGATAAGCCAGCACTGCAGCCCAAGAAATTGCTCCCCGGCGCGGGCGATGTGGCGCGTGGAGTTCAAGGATCGCGCGCGCGGGCCAGCGCCGAGGAGCGCCGGCTTGGCAGGGGCGGCGAGCAAACAGGAGCTCCCCGCGGGACGCAGCTCGCCGGCCAAGGAGCCTGTTTACGCTCCCGGTGACCCAGATTCCTGCTCGCTGCTGCGGCCTCGCAGGGGCCTCTCGGCAGCCCCCGGGGATTGGCCGGCAGCCCGGGGACAAGGTTTATACCCGCAGGGATTTGGCCTGCCATACCCAGACCCTTCGTCCTCCGCTCGCCACCACTGTGGGTCTCTGCCCCATCCTTCCCTGGGCCGGTGAGACCCACGCTGCCCACATCACCCCCTTTTCCCGGTGCATCCCCGGTGCAGAGGTCCCGGGAGCCGTGCTCCCGTGCACGCTCACGCCAGCCCTCCCTGGGGGCCTGGGCAGCAAAGCGAAGGCTCAGCCCGGAGCAGACACCAGCCTGGCCACAGCACCCCGGCACGGCCACCCCAAAACCCCCCTCAGCCCCAAGCCGCTCTGCAGCCAAACCAAGGCGCTGCCCCGTCCCACTGCCGCCAGCCCGGGGACCCGCAGGAACCGAGCGCGCGGGGCTGAGCCCGGGCGAAGCCGCCTGGCAAGAGGGGACAGGGGAGAAAGGGGGCACGTCCCCCGGGCAGCGCTGCAGAGGAGGGGCTGGTTAATGCCCCGGGGAAGCTGCCCGCTGCTACAGAGGAGCAATGCTCCCCGCTTCAGAGCAGCACCGGCTCTCTGCGGCCCCCAGCTCAGGCTGGCTCGCTGGGCACCGCGTGGGCATCCCCGTCCCCCGCGGCGCTGCAGCGTGCTGGAGGCACAGCTCCCTTCCCTCGCCCCGCGTTCCCCCCCGGGGCTGCCCCGCTCCTGGGAAGGAGCCCGCTTGGCGAGGCGGGTTTGATGGGCAACGCCGCGTTTCCCTGCCCGCAGAGGGAAGGATGCAGCTGACACCGCTGGTTCAACGCTGCGTCCTCCTGCAGGGGTAGAGGAGGGCGGGCAGGGAGCTCCGCAGCAGTCCCAGCCAGCCCAGGCAGGCTCCCAGGGCCCCTCGGGGCTCGGGCTGGGCCCTTACAGGCAAGAAACCGGGCAGGGAAGCAAGCAGCAGCGATCCCGGCCTTGCAACAGGTAAGAAGGAGCTGGGTGAAGGCGAGGTGCACAACGCCCGGTTGCGTCAAGCGTGGGTGGGCAGAGCTGGAGCAGGGTTCTGGCTCCCTGGGGCTGCGGGGGACGCGCAGCGGGGTGCTCGGGAACCCTCTCCGCCCGGCAGAGCCGGCGGCAAGCGGCTCTGGCAGGGGCTGCCGCGAGTGAAACCCGCTGCAGCTGCACAGGCATCCTCCGCGCGATGAGTCAGACTCAGCCGAGCTCCGGCGCCGGAGGTCCTCCCGCTGCGCGGGGGCTGGGCAGAGCAGCCGGGGGCTTCGGGAAACCCTATGGAACCGGGCTGCCGGAGCCGGCGGCACCACGGCGGCCGTGCCTCCGCAGCGGAGGCGACGGCTCTGGGGACGGAGCGAGGAGAGGGCGGCTCCGGAGCGAGCGCCGTGCCTCGAGCTTTTGCCCCCGGCCGCCCCGGGCGCCGAGGCTGTTCCGCCTCCGCAGCGGGCGTTGAGCAACAAGGCAAACAGGCGAGCAGGGAAGATCATAATCATGGTTTTATTTGTCATGATCCCACTGTCCAACTAATTGACTAGTTGCAAGTGACCCACAAAAAATGGACTGAAGATTTACTGAAACTTTTTTAGTCCAACATAAATGAGGAAGAAAAAAATACTTCTGACATTTCCAAAAAACAGAAATAATAGCAAAGTATATTAATATACATTCAACATATACTGCGCGTATTGATTACTACAATACAAAGCAATGATAAAAAAAAGTGTGATACTGCGAAATGGCACGGTTAAGCGAGTCCCTGCTGTTTTGGATGCTTGCTGTAGGGTGGCCGTCGACTCTCCCAGAAATACAGTGTCATGTAAACAAAAGGAAAACAAACCGAAGGTACAGAGCGAAAGGCGTTCAGTGTTTCCCGCTCAGGCCCGGCAAGCCCCGCCTGGCTCCCCGCGTCCCCCCGCGCCCGCAGTCGCCGGGTGAGGAGACGCCACCGGACGGCGGTGCCCCGGCCAAGCCGCGTGGCAGCGGGACGCCGGCAGGAGCGCCGGCCTGGGCGATGCCGCTCGGCCGCTGCAGAGTTTCTCTCCTCTCTGGTTTCGGGGAAGGCAGAGCCGGCCAGCGTTACCTTCCCGGGGCGGGGGAGAAGGGGGAGGCCGGGAAGGGGCATGGGTAAGGATAGCAAAGTCACCTCTGCCGTGCTGGTTTCACACTTCCTTCTGTGCAAATTCAGGAGGGCTGGGTCGATTTTTCCTTTTTTAAAAAATATTCCAGAAAAGTGTCAGTAAGAAGGATCTGAGCTGCAGCTTGGAAAGTCCCAAAGGCAACGATGACACCAAGCGCTCCCGAGCCCCGGCCGGGGGCGGCTTCACGCTCTATCCGTCGAGGGAAGGATGGAAAGAAGGACAAAGAAGAGATCTACGCACGTCTGAACTGTATAAAGGAGAATACCACTGTCGCCACTGGCACGAGAGAGAAAACCAGTCACAAGTACAATGTCATTAAAAGAAATAAAATACTTTGAACAAAAGGTGCAAGTCACAATTCATATAGAACAGAATCTAGTTAAAAATTTCTCTCAAACAGAAATTCCTTTTGCCTTTTATTAATAACAATAATAATAAAACAACATTTACCAAAAAACAATTCCTACATGGTCAGGAGGAGAAGCTAAGAAAACAACGGAAGAGCTGTCTTCCCTACATTGAGCCAGGAAAAAGAAAACCAACCCAAGTCGTATGCGGATTTGAGGCGGTTGGAAGGGGCGGGGAAGAGGTGATCCTTTCGGCACACCGACAAACGGAGAGAAGGAACAGAAGCAGACAAAGATGAGACGAGAAGCGTATTGCACCAGGGGCGGGTGCTCCCCGCCGGCCGGCCGGCCGGCRCCCCGGGGTGGGACGCGCGATCCGCTGCCGGGGCAGGGGAAGGGCCGCGGCCCGGCTGGCGCCGTCCTCGCCCCCCGCCAGCGCTGCCAGGCTCGGGTCACGCTGGGCCCCTCCCCAGCGCAAAGGGTGAAAGAGTGGAAGGACGGCACGGCCTCCGGATCCCACCGGACCCCGCTCCGCTCCCGCCTGCTCCTCTCCCCGCCAGGGCAGGCTCCAGGGAGGCGTCAGTCCCATCCGCTGGCTGTGCCGCGAGCGGCGGCGGGCCGGAGCAGCCCCGGGGCCCGCCCGGCCCTGGTCAGTAAAAGCCCTCCAAACCAGACTCAGTGCTCAGGCTCCGTGAACCCTCTGCCGACGTGTAGGACTCAGGTTCTCTGGTTATTTCTGTGATAGCTGGAGTTACAGGCAAATATGGCAAAAATGAAAGAAACCAAAGGAACAACACACTGGATGAACTGATTATGAGGAAAGGGGCCATGGTATTCCAGTTAGTCAGAAATACTACGGCAATTTGGCGCAATGCTGCTAGATACTGTTGGTTTAAAATGGACCTTTTCGTTTCAAAGCTGTACGTCAAACCTGCAGGAGAGAGAAGAAGCAGAGACGTTAGGAGACGCCAGAGAACGGCAATTCCGCTTCCGCAGCCCTCCACCGCGTTCCCGGTCCAGACCCGCGAGCTACGCCCCAGGAGGGGGGCCCTGCCGATGCAACGGGGCTCGGGAAGAGCAGCAAAGGCCCGGAGGGAGGGGTGCTGTCCCTGAACGAACAGGGGGGGCAGCCGACAGCCACCAGTGCGGAARCTCAGAGCCGATGGTCTCTCCCCCGGCCTCTCCCCTCGGAGGAGCAGGGGAGAAGGAAGGAGACGCACAYGGAAGTCAGGCCAAACGGGCCTTCGGGTCTGCCATCGCGGCAACCCTAGGCGTGCAGCTGGAAAGAGAAGCACGCTCAGATACTCACACCCTCCTGGTTACACCCCTGCCTGCTCCATCCCAAAGGGCACCTCCGGGTGCTTGTAGCTCAGTAGGACGTCTGTAATACATGTCGATGGGTAACAGGAGGTGTTTAGATGCTGGTTGCCATCACCTAGGTTGGGATGCTCTTGACCTTCCAAACTCCCCCCGCATTCTGTGAGGTCAAAGAACAACATCAGAGTCTGCACAAGGAGCGCTAAGGAGTTACAGCTCCAGCGGGGGGATCAGGCCAGCAGGCTGCCACGGCCTAACGGGCCGCATCACAGGCGGAGCTGCCCCGTGCTTCTCCAGGAAGCCTAGGTCGCTGCTCCCACCAGCCCAGGCTCCGACCGACAGCAGCACCCAAGGAGCTGCCCTCCRTCAGCACGCGCTCCCCCGCAGCCCGTGCACCCCCCGCTCGCTTGGAGGAGAGGTGGCYTTGCAACGCAGACTGCAAGCTGGTCCTCTCAGTTCCCGGCCCAGACCCTGAAGAGCACCCCACACCCTCCGTGCCACGTCTCTGCAGCTCGGCCAGGTCCTTACCCTCGCTCTCCCTGTCGCGCAGCTGCTGACTGGCCATCAGCGACGACTGGCTGAGGACGGCATCAGACATCCGAGCAGAGCTTAGTGCTTTTCCTGCCATTAAACTCATTCCAGGCAAGTTATCTAACTGCACCTGCGGAGACAGCAGGACACAAGTCAAAGGGGGCTTGGGACGAGGCACCCTGCTGCTCCCCCAGCTCTCTTGACAGGCTGCCCGGGGAGCTGCTGCAAGCCTTCAGCGAGAGTTTCTAAGTACGAGTCAAAACTGCACATCGGGTACAGCTTAGGTGCAGCCGAGGTCCCCTCAACACAWGAACGGACCGGACGGTCCAAGTCCCTTCCAGACCTACGCCGAACTACCTAGGGAAGAGCCCTTCTCGTTTCTACCAGAAGGGAGCTGTAGCAAAGAACGCATCAAGATTTGGGCAGGACAGTTCCCAGCGGCCCGAAACACAGGGGAAGCGGAGCAGCCGCTCTCTGCTCTCGGTCAAGGTCTGGGCGGCCACGGCCAGCTCGTTTAGCAGCACCGCAGAAGCGAAAGCTGGGCTTGGTGTGCCTGCAAAGCCCTCCGCGGCCAGAGCCAGGCCTGGGGCAGCCCAGACCGTTTGATCAGGAGGACCTTGGGGGAAAAAGAAGAGATGCCAGAGCTACAGCAGCCAGCCCTGGGGCAAGCCATGAGCGAAGGAGGAGCACTTCCATATCGGTCTCTGCTAAAATGTTTGCAGTATTAAGCAAACAGGACGTACTGACTGAAGCGTCCCCACGGCTCTTCATTCCCAGCAGCCCCGCAGAGCGGGGCGCTGCCTTTCCTATCCGACACCTCGAACGTAACCCACACACATCAAGGAAGCTCTGCACTGCCTTAAGCCCTGCCGGGCACAGGCTTCTTCAAACCTACGTAGGCATCATCACTGTTCTGAATGGTGTGATGTCTCTGCAGGGTCCTGGGCCGCGGGTGCTCACTGGAGGCGGGTCGCACAGGGTAGCCCAGTCCGTTGTGGTCAGGCACCTGCATCGCTTGGCCGGGGGAACTCCTGTCCATACAGTTCCCTACGATGGACTCTTGAAAATCAGACAAGACAGAAAAACGACAGATTAGTACAAGGAACCCRCAGCTCTCAGCGACACGCGCCACCGCGAAACTGTGGGTCCGAGATGTGGTGGCATGAACAAACGCTCATCGCTGGCGGACCAGCGTGCTGCTGGCCGGGTGGAAAGGGACCCCCGGCTGCTCTTGGTGAAGTGATGCAGCACCGGCCCCCGCCCCCCAGATGACACTTCTCCCTCCAGCATTGAGATCCCAGAGATCTCCGTGCTAGCTGCCTCCAATCAGGTCTACAAAAGCAGCCTAACATTGGAGGGACAGGGGCAGGAGCAGCACAGCACAGCTGACTGCCTCCCGGCACTGCCGCCTTCCCCTCAAGCCCGAGCTCGCCCTCCTCCCTGCACTGCCCACATCGTTACACAAGAGCGGAGGGAGAAGCGTCTCCCCAGCCTCCAACACGGGATGTTCTAGCAGGGCCCCTTGGCAATTGTAAGCAACATAATCTCGCTGGAAGAGTTGGCCAGGATGTTCGCTTTTATCAGATGACTTCTCCCTGCCCTCCTACAATCTGGCTGTAGGAGTACATGAGTGTTCTGCCTGGCAAAGTCCATCTGCGCTGCAAGCTCTTATGACCGAGGGTAAAGGCTACATTCCTATCAAGCAAAACCTCTCGTCATCAAGTACATGATGTTTTGAATAAAGTCCTGAGGTATGGAGAAGCCTATCATTGGGTCCGATGCATGTAAACAGCTCGCTCTCAGCAAGTAGTCCTGCAGAGCACAAACATGCGGACGTGGCCACGAGCACTAGGGAGCTGCCCTGAAATGACACAGCTGCAGGTAGATCCCCCCGGCCAGAGCTATTGGCTTTCACGGGGCTTTGGCCAGCGGGAAGCAATCTCCTGCTGTGCCAGGACACCACACCTCCTGGCTGGGACTGAACTGCGAGATGCCAGAAAGATGCTCCCCAAAGAGACCTGTCCGTGAAGTTACCCGGATCCCAACGAGACCCCATCCCAGGCACAGTCTGCCACCCGAGCTCTCCACGCCGCTCCCGGGCACGCGAGCACGGCTGGCACACCGCTCCCAACGCCCTCCCTCCCTCAGAGACACGGCAGTCCTGCAGGAACCCTGTCCCCGGGGCAGTCGGAGATGCAGCCGGCCTCCCCCTTCCTTTGCACAACCGTGGGGTTACGTGCGGTTAACAGTCAGCTTTCCCGGAAAAGCGAGAAGGAAAACATGAGGTAACAGATGTTGGCGGAGCAGTGCCACCCACACACTGCTCGGGACGCCGCTCCAACTGTGGGAACAGTTGTTCGGGCCGGCAGCCTGCTTCTCCAGCTCCACAAACAGCCCCGGTGCAGAAGCGCTCCCACAGCCAGGGCCAGCAGCGAGCCCCCGGCACCAGCCCCTGCGCCGCAGGTGACGAGGCACGGCGGGACGCGTCCCCCCGGCCTGGAATAGCCCTGACCCAGAAGACAACCCCACGCTTCCCGTTGCCGGCACAGCACCTCTGGGGATGCAGCTCAGGCCGCAGGGGCAGGACGGCCTGAATTCACGCTCCTTTCCGCGCCCCAACCCTGCTCCAGCAGCAGGAAAGCCTTTCATCCCCACAGCCATAGGGGACGGGGCTCCTGCGCCAGGCGGCCTTTGTGTCGGCGCGGCATGTGACACTGGCGCTGCGGGCAGGGCCACCGCCACCGGCTCAGCTCCTTCAGTGCCGAGGCGAGGCAGGTTTCCCACGGGCAGCATTCCCAGCCCTGTGACGGCTAGGCTGGAGCAAAACTGGAGCAGAGCCGTTCAAAGGCGGTTTAGTCACATCCTAAACACAGATTTGGTCGACACTCTCACAGTCTCTGGCTGCCATCTCCGGCAGATGCTCAACAGACAAGCCAGGGCTTTGTGATCAGGGTCAACACGCTCCCTTGGAAGGCACAAATACGCCGAAGCCACTGCAAAGTTACACCCCGCTCTAGGGAAAACACTTGGTGAGCTGGGGCAGAAGAGAAGATACCCGCCGTCTCAAGAGAAGCTGCGGCCTCATAACACAGTACAGGGAGAGTAACGGGAAAACCCAGGGACGTGGCTGAGAAAGCCCAGCCGTCGGCACCAGCGCTCGGGGAGAGGAGCCACGCGTGGCCGGGGCGAGTCTCCCCGCTCACCCCTCGATGCCTGTGCACAGCACGCTTGGGAAGGCTGGAGCTGCGCTACACGCGAGCGAGCCAAGCGCCAGCGCCCTAGTGGCATGTACACTGGGGTTTTGTAGGATTTAATTGTAGGTAAGGGTACCTAGGTAGCTTAGATGTCGACTCCGCCTGGAACCGAAGCAGCGCAGGCCTGATTCCAAGTGGGTTATTGAAGCCAGGAGGAAAGCAGTGCGAGCGGTTGCATCTCAGGACATAGTTTACTACGTGAGCCCTCCAAACAGCCCTGTCAGAAGGGCTTACACAATACTATTTGTAAACATTTACTTGCTTTTACTCATTTACGAAGTCTTGTAGTCTAAAGTCCTTTTCCCTTGTGTAACCGGTTCTAGCACCATCAGTACGGGGGCAGAAATTTAGCTTCTGACTTCAGTAAATCTTGTTGTTCATCTAACGGTCTAGGGTATTAAGATGCAAACTCATGATTCGGTACAAAACACACCTCCAGAGCTTCCAACCTCCGCTTAACCAGGGGCGATTCTCCCCTTTCGTGCTTCAAGCACCGCAGGGAAATTGAGGTCCAAGAGCAAACACATCGGTAATCCAAAGTTTAAGACGACTTCGGAAAAGCCGTGCCTTGTCCCTACCCCCTGCCCGCGCTCTGGGGGGCCAGGGCTTGGCATGCCCGCTCTGCCCTCCGAGCCAGTCTGTTCCAACCCAGTACTTTCCCAACAAACCCATGCTGTGTCCCCACACAAAGCCGTGCCTCCCATGCCCTGGACACTGCTCCTCCGCAACAGGGTCCTCTGTGCCAAGGGCAAGCTGATGGCTTCAGACCAGCACAACTCAGTCCTGCAGTGAATACTGATCCACCCAGCTCAGCCTGGAAAGCCTCTCTTCTTCTAAGCCCTCTTAGCAAGGGGCTAGGATGGTGTTTTTCATACAGAGAAGGCCTGTAATTACAGCTCAGGCAAGAATTTCTCTTACAGTGCACCGCTGCCAACGCAGCCACCAAGGAGCAAAGGCGCGACTGCTTCCAACTAGCAGAAAAGGTCTTCAGATGCTAATGGCAAGTTTAAACTCACTTTCTTCAGAATCAACCCCTTCTAGTTCAAGCGGGGCTAGAGTCTTGCTGCTGCTTCCCAAAGAGCCAGAGGACCTGCTGCAAGGGGCCTTAGCCGCGAGACATTTACCACCACTCTTACTGTGCACGTTTGTGGAAGCTTTAGCAACGCCAGGACTCGAGGGTCTGTTCTTAAGAGAAGGAACACACCGCTGCAGTTGGGGGTACGCTAGTAACTTAACTGTTTCTAGCCTGTTGTTTGCACAGGATGGGGAACATCACCAACGAGAATAAATACATCAAGAGCACACAGCATCCCTGAAAAGATGGCAGTATTCTGGGACCTGGTCTTTACCTGCCTGCAGAAGTAGGTCAAATTCCAAAGAGAATCAGCCGGTCGGGTTCCCTTCTTATTTAACACTGTTTATTGGAGAGACTACGCCTGCAATTTACTTAAGGCCACAAAAGCCAAAAAGAATCTAGGTAATTCCGTGCTATGCAAAATATGTCACGAAACCCTTGCCGTGCTGGGTAGAGACGGTGTCCTCCGGCAGGAATGCAAGCGGCACGCAGCCAGCACGGAAGAGCGTTTCGTCTACGCGAGCAGCAGGAAGCCTTACCTCTGCTGGGCACCTTATTCCTACTGAATCCAGCAGCGGGCTGATGTCTGTATTGATGCGTCCCCAACTCCTGCGCGTGATTAGCAGTTCCTAGCAAAGATTCTGGGTCCCCGTGCCCTCCTGCATTTACAAGCAGAGGGGTCTCATGGCAACCTTTGGTCAATGTGTTTGAACTCTTACTGTCTGGAAAGCTGTCCCTGGCACCCTCGCACGCGCAGTCCTCCTCCATGCTCTCCGAATGGAACAGGGCTGGCTGGTGTACGTATCCGTGCGGCGGCACTGACGCAGGTACCTGCTGGATACATTCTTGCGCCCTGATTTTTAAGAGATGCTGGGGGCTGTTCTGTGGGTGGTACGTGTCAGCGCTCTGGTAAGGCAAAGACAACGACTGGCGCTCCGAGAGGTTCTGTCCCACGCTGGTGCCCATATTCCCAGCATCCCCTTGACTCATATGCCTGAACAACTCTTGAAATTCTTGCTGCTGCTGCTGCTGCTGCTGACGCCGTTTGATGAGCTGTGCAAATTCTGCCTGGGGCAGCCGCATGTCCGTGTGCCCCGTGAGCGAGTGCCGGGGAGAAAGCAGTCCCTGGAGGATGTGCGGTACCTGCTGGTGTCGGCTGTAGTCGGGAGGCGTTGGGGACAACAGTGCTTGCTGTAGTGCCGATGCAGTGTAGTGCTGCTGTTGCTGATGTGCATTTTGAGGGAAACTGGGATACTGGTCAAGYTGCGGGACTTTCAGAGCTTGCTGAGCTGGAGGAAACCCAACTCCTCCCGATGGGCTGTAGTTGCTGGGGGAAACGCGAGGCTGCTCTGGGAACAGGTGGGGGTGTAAGTGCACCTGGTCGTAGTTGGCGGGGGGATACCTGTTCACGTTCAGACTGCAAAGAACAGAAAAGCACAAGTGACTGCACTGCAGCAGCTCCGGCTCGGCGAGGCGTGCCGGGCTGCCTTCTCTGGTCAGGAGGCAGACAGAGCTGCTTCTGGGCAGGAGGCGCTCCCTAAGCCTCGTGATACAGCAGCCCTGCCGACTCCCAGAGCCCTGACCTGGCTCAGGAACCGCTGCCCAGGGGCAGGGAGACRGCTCGCTCCCCGGAACCAGTGCAGCGCAGCCCCGGGCTGGTGCGGAAACCACGTCTCAGCCTGAGCCATCTGCCCCCGCTTCTTCCTCCCTACTCCCAAGCTCGGGGAAGTGGTGCAGAGGCGGCCGGCGGCCTTACCTGTGCGACTCGGCGCTGTCGGCGCTGAGCTGCTTGGACAGCTGCCTGTGGCCATAGGTGAGGGAGGCCATCAGGTTAGCGCGGTGCTGCATCTGGATCTGGTTGGCGCTGGGGCTGATGGGCATGCCCCGCGCGTGGGAGGGCATGCCCTGCCCCGCCACAGAGGCCCCTTGCAGGAGGTTGTTGCTGACCATGTCGCCGGGCTCCTGCACTTGGATAGTGACCTGCTGAGGCTGCGACTGCTGCTGCAGGCCCAGGCACGTCAGCCCCATGTTTGGGGGAGGGGAACAGTTACCGGACTGCGGGAAGATTGTGTTGTGGGACGGCATCCCTTGGAACTGGGACTGGGAGGCGGCACCTACAAGGAACAAAGACCCTCAGCGCCCGCGCCAGCCTGCGGCAAGGCTCGGGAGCGAGATCTGCCCCRCGTGGGAGCTGCTGCTCTTCTGGGCCACACTGGGAGTCCCAGTACGTGTCTGTGGGTGGTGAGGAGCGCTACTCCCGACCGCTCCGTCACGCTGCGCCAGCGTGCAAAGGTCACAGCTAGAGCCCCTCGCACAGAAAGAGAAACAAAGCGGAGTTGACAGTGATTTGCATAAACCYGAGAATAATCAGCCCTTCCTCCCCACCCCCGGGAGCGATAAGTAAGGATCTTATGACAAGAAAACCAACAGCACATTCCAGCTGGCAGCTCCTCGCAAGCTCTCGATAACACCAGCCCTTGCTGCCAGATGGAGAATCTTTTACATCATCAGCAAACTGCGCAAGGACTAGGCCGCGGGGGGGG
>JAYKAV010001077.1:1073481-1141996 GCA_035582835.1 Phoebastria nigripes
AGCCGCCGGCACCCCCCCCCCACTGTTTTCCCCAGAGGTTTGATAGGGACCGTGGGGTTCTGCCAAGTGGCCCGCCCAGAGGAGCGCAGATGGCTCAGTAAACCGTCAGCACTTACCGTGGGGCTGGAGCACGCTGCTGCTCACGGGAGGTGGGCTGCTGTTTGGTTGCCTGAAGAGATGGTTATTAGGGTGGTTCGGGGGCGGGCTGGATGGCTGAATCCGTAACCTATGGAGGGAAACAAGCACCTTTTCATCGTGCCTGCTCCTCATTAAGATGCCTTCTCAACTGTGAGAGCTGACGCCAAATGCTGCGTTTCTCTTGTTTTAAACAAACACCATAAAGCCCTCATTTGGGATCCCAAGCTCTTTACAGCTTGGCTTCTCTTCTGAGAGCCACCTGACTTGCCTAAATCACACAGGTAGCGAGCATAACCCGGTGGCTACAACAGAAACCCGGGGACAAGGACACCGCAGGCTCGCCTCCTGACTCACTGTGGCCAGTGAGAAACCTTCCTTTCTCCTCTCCCAGAATTCAGCCTGCCTCGTCTACACGTCAGGGTGCTGAAGCCAAGGACCGTTACCTAACCAAAAGCCTGAAAAGGCGCGAGAGATCCAGCAGCAGCTCCGAGTAGAAAGCCTGAGAGAAACCGGCTACTGAAGGTAACGCATTTTCAAGCCGGTCAAAAGGCAGAGCCGTCAATCATCTGTTCAAAGCAGATTTGTGCCTCTGAATCATGTTTCTCTGCTTCTAAAAGTCCTTCAGACAGAATCCAGCGAAAAGGACCAGGAACATTCACCTGGGAACTGGCTACGCCATTCTAGCTTTATACACTTCCAACTTGGCCCCAGACTCTCCTAAGGGCGTTAGCTCATCCCTGGGCTTGAGTAAGAGTAAAACCCATTCCCCAGAGCTTTACTAAAGCAATTTCTTTACCTCTGAAGCTGGTGAGTGAGCAGAGCTGGCTGGTTTTCACATGGAGCTTGCAAGGGAGGAGATGGCTGGGGTGGCCGGATGCAGTCCTGAACCAGGCACCAAGAGAAAAGAAGTGTTTGCAATCAATGTCGTCTCAACTAGTAAATTTACAAGACACTGATTGGTGAAGTAGGACATACCCAGATTCACCAAATACTCAATCCCTGACTGCAGCTCTGGCTATCGCAGCAGCTGCGCAAACATCACTGCTGAAGTCCTTCAGGCTTGCTTCTCATTACAGCAAGCCGAGCAATCTACCCTCCTCAATCCCACCGGGACCCGCTCAGTAGTTGTATCTGCAGCAATGCAGGAAAACACAGCTAAGACTTCAGAAGGTCTGGCTCAGGCTCCAGTACCTGAATCTGCTGATGAAGAATCTGATGGTGCTGCTCCTGCTGGTACAACATGTGCTGCTGCTGTGTCTTCTCCAGCGTCCTCTCATCCATGTGCCCACCATACATCTTCTGAAGCTGCTCGCACTCCTGTAATGAATCCAACACACTCTCTAAGCGACCTTTTTGCGCACAGCACACTTGCTGTGCAGAAAGGCACACTCTGCAGCCTACACCATCTGAAAAAGCCAGTAAAGAAAGCCTAATCCATTTAATTTAACAGAGTCCGATGTGTAATAACATGGCTAGCTCAAGCCTTAGACAACAGAAAAGAAACGGATGCACACGACACCAAGCCGGTACCATTGCGTTCCCTTAACAATGCAAGCACAAAGCTCTAGTAACGACAACTTCAAGGTGAAAAGAGCATCTCGTATTTCTACCATGTTGCAAGGTGAAAGTCCTGTCCCGGGGCCACATCCCGCTCAAGCCATTGATAAGACGTGCGCTGGCTGCGTAGGGAATAGCATACAATACACTCCAAACTCTGGCGGTAGGAACTGCCCTTTTCCCAGGACACCCTGGAACAGCCCCAAAACTTTGCTGCCATAGGAAATGCGGGAAAGCAGCAGCCGCAGTCTGACAGTGCTGGTGGGACCCGTGAGGGCAGGCAGAACAGTCCACGCGTGGGCATAGCACACGGTTTGCTCCCCAGAAAGAGGGGGGTGGAAGTCCCCAGCGTTCCCCCTGCTTGCAGGTGAACAGCACATACATTTAGAGGACACTCAGCAGGGTTGCTGCAGATATACAGAAGGGAACAGCTCCTTGGCTGGAAAGCCACTGCGTGCCCACAGCTGTTAGCGGTAAAGATTTCACCTTCTGCTTCCTGAAGCAGCAAGGCTGAAACAATAAAAAGCCCTTGCAGAGGCTCTTTCGAGGACCCCCACCCCTCTCTTTTACCTGCTGAAGCTGTTTGATGCTACTGTTATTGCCCATCTTCTCCAGGTGGGCTTTGAAAGCCTGGATGCTGGCAGCACCATCAGAGAAGCGCCGAACCGGGGAGAAGCGTTCAGTGGGGAGGTGCAGAGTATTTGAGTCCTTGTAAATAGAACTGAACACATGGGGAAGTGGGTTAGCGATACCAGCTAAAACACAAACTCCGGTACAGAGACATTTAATTTACACCAGCCATGCCAAGTTCTACCTGCCCACTCACCCAGAATAAATCATGTTTTAGATCAAAAAATAAAGTGCCATCATCACCCTGAACAGGATTACCAAGTATCCTCGGTGCCTGGGCAGATAAATGTGTTTTAAGGTTGGAGACGACTCAGCCACAAACCAGATTCCAGATGGGCAGCAACTCATTGGCCATCCAATCAGATGCATCTATCCCTCAGATGGAAAAGGTTTACAGAAACCATTCAGCATCCTAAAAATGTAAATTCACCTCTTCAGTAGCCACTTCCTGAGCCTTCCAGCTCCCCAGGGCCCCTGACTATGTCTGATGCCTGTGGAAAACAGGAGGGGCACATGGAGAAAGGAGCCTGACGTGTTCTGCAGTCTCAGAGGAGGAAGGGAGGCTGGCATCCATGCTTAGAGGAGCACTGAATTAAAAAAAGAGGGCAGGAACATAAACTCTGCACAGTAGGGGAAGTCTTTCTAATGCATTAACCAAGCTGTCACTTCACATCCAGTCTCCCAGTTGCCCGGATGCTCGGCACCGGGCAATCAGAATGGGTACGTTTGAAAAGCAGACACAGCCAGTATCGAGGCAACTGTGCCCAAGGAACTACAAGCACCTTCCCTTCACAATGAGGTTTCTTCTTCACCATCAGAGGGAGCCAGATTTTTTTTCAGGAGCTGTTTTCTCCCGAAGTTGGGGCTCCCCATTATCAAAGTCAAGCACTGAGCTCCTGTCCTGCCATTAGGTGCAACCTGTATTATCATTAGCAGAGCTACCTGTCCATACACACGTCGCAATGTGCCTTATAACAAACAGAATCAGGTTTCTTTGCCTGCCCTGATGGTTTCTGTGCAAATGCAATCTWTGAAACCCAGCAAACAATACTTAATGGTACAGGCTCCAACTGTGGCCTTTGTCTGTGAGAMGGTCGTGGAGATGTGGTCTTTACAGCGCCTCTGACATCCTGGCACTAAACCCAACAGGAGCCCATCTGGCTGCACGCTGGTGTGGTCCCAAACTGCATTACTGCAGGCACGTCACTGCCGTGGCTACTCTGAATAGGGCTCTTTACTGAAGCCTTTTCCAAGAAGTAGAACTATTTCTCGTGGAGAGGCTCCCCCCCTTATGAGAAGGGGACTGCTGCTGGACCATTTCCAGCAGGCTGGGTTCAGTTCCTGTCACTTGGTCTGCCTTAGCAGGGTGTACTTCAGTTTCTATAGATGACACGCAACTTTCTTCCAAGGACAGAGCTGTGCCCCTGCCTTTTGATGCCATCCCATCCACTATCCTGATTCATTTGATCTCCTGTCGCACTGATGGAAAGCAGAAGCTACAGATAAAACTACRCAGAGGCTCCCAAACCCTTGTACAATTGTTGTACTTCAATTCTGCTTTCAGATACTAAGTCATCGTGACCAAAACTGGGTGCTACGTAAGAAGATGGCTTAAAATATGTTAAGCGCTAAAATAAAACCCACCTGCCATTCAAAAACTGAGGTCTATTTATGTGATGACACAAGACCGCTAGCGGTTTCTGCGCCATATGTGTCGGGGACACAACATAGGGCAATCCGTTTAGGCCACGGCCAGATGAAGTTTCCATGATTTCCCAGGTAAAACATGAGGCAGGCTCACAGCGTGTTACGACACCGAGGGTGGAATGAGCAGATACCACCCTGTTCATGAGGCAACAGCCTCAGGACTCCAAAGCCAAGAGGCAGAGGTGACACCAATGTATTTACAGGGTAAGTGTGTTTTAACAGTCTTGTAAAAAAAAAAAAAAAAAAAAAAAAAAAAAAAATCAATTCCTGCAGCACGTGAGGGACCCAGCTTACCTTTACGATTTGAAGCAATCCTTAAAGCAGGACACAGCACATTCTGGTTGTTTTGCAAGCTGCACTCCCCTTCCTATCAAGCTGTGACCCTAGAAATMGTTCCCCTCCTGCTCTTCCCATCCCCCAAGCACCTCTGTGAGGGAGTAACTTCAGGGTATAGAGGTGCTTATCTTGGTTTTCCGGAGTTCCAGCGTGGCACTAGCACTGTCTCGGTCTGCTCAGAGTTCACCTGTCTCTGCTGATTACATCAGTGCTCAGCTCAGCAGGTATCTGGCTACAATAAAAAGCGCTTTGTCAAGCTTGCCAGCGTGAGCTGGCTGAAAGATCGAACAGGAGCACCAATCTAGCCTGGTAGGCGACTGCTTTCTCAACAGTCRAGACCAACAGGCAGCAAACTCTGCGGTTTGCAGCTGGTTTGCACTCTCAGCACTGAGAGGTTCAGAGCGCCAGTTTTTAAGCTCCCTCTGTGGCATTAGCATCTCCGGTTTGCTGCTGTGGCAAGGACTCTGTGTGTCAAATTAACACCTCTCTCCATCAGGAGTGCCCCACCCACACATTTTGAGTGTGTTTAGATCCAATCWGCAGAGGTCCCCTCTTTCCCAGACATTGTGATTTTTCCTTCCCACCCCAGCTTCCTTTCCCCACATCATTCCCATCAGGGGTTCAGATCAGAAATAAAATGACTCTTGAGAAGCTTTGCAAAGAGACTTTGCAGTCAAAACACGCAACTCTGGTGCAGAACAGTGAGGTTTTTAAGCTCTGTCGTAGATGACTCTTAGCGCAGTCTTTTGCCTGCATCTGCCTCCAAAACCTTTCTGTAGAAAATCTGCTATCTACCACTAGCTTGACACCTACTATTACAACGGAGAAAAGCTTTCCTCTAAAATGAATAGCTTATTCCCAACCCTTATGTGACAGCAGCCATTCTGGCAAATCACCTCCAGCCACAAAAACGGGACTGGAGGGGAAGAGCCAGCCGATTCCTCCCCCTGCATTGCTTGCATCTGCAGGCACGGAGCCCGCGCAGAACTCCAGCGTCCCCAGCGCGGTCAGGCACCCTCTGCTCTGTGGGTCTGCTCTTTGTACTTGTTCCTCCTCCTCACCCCTCCCTGCCAAGCGGGATGTCCTCAGTGCTCCATTCCAGATGACATCTGAGCAGGTTTCCTGGCGCAAAGCTGCCCGAACGGCCGGTGCCATTACTCACCGGTGCTGATCGGGTACCAGGTGTGGAGCCCAAGCCCGGGGTCGGAAGGACTGCTGTCCTAGCTGCCTCTGCAAGTCTGGAGGGATTTCAGCTGTAGGGTTGGTCATTGCCAGAGTGTGCCTTTTTGACCTATTTGCCAAGTATCTGCAACAAGCAGGAGCACATTTTATAAGAGACTGATGGGAGTACTCCAAAAACAGGGAGCGTTAGATAATCCAGAGTAAACGGGAAGGAAGAATGCTTGCTGCAGCGCTCAGAACCAACYGGGGAGAAGCACGCCATGGACACGCTGCCCGTGCCCGTCACATCACTGGGTCTTCAGTGCTTAGGGGACAAGTGTCATTTCAGCTGCTCGTGTGCTACTGCCAGCCTCAGAAGGAAAGAGTAGCCATTTGCTCYTCCCAGCAGGAAAGCCACGTTTCATCTCAAGGGGAATGTCGGTATATCCCTTTGGGAATACCCAGGCGACTACCTGCCCTCAACGGGGATTCACTCCACTACAGCAGGTCTGCCTCCCTCTCCCAAGGCCCCACTGAGCCACGGGGAAGTCTGCTGCATGCACGGAGCCAAGAGACGAGCCACAGTCAATCCTAGCAAGAGCTGGCCAGACAACGGGCGCGGAGCAGAGCTGCTGCTCAGCTGCACCCTTGCAGGATGGCCTCTGCACTTCAGACCTACCCTRGGATGCCCCGGGCCTAGCCGTGCGCAGTGGCCAGCTTGTCACAGCAGGGGAAGGGCGCACGAGGGCCACCCCACCAGGGACTACGGGTGGGTAGAGCCTGCGG
Source organism: Phoebastria nigripes (assembly GCA_035582835.1). Classification (NCBI taxonomy): domain Eukaryota; kingdom Metazoa; phylum Chordata; class Aves; order Procellariiformes; family Diomedeidae; genus Phoebastria; species Phoebastria nigripes. The sequence goes on from JAYKAV010001077.1 coordinate 1,079,797, forward strand.
CTGCTTGAGGAGCAGGAGGAAGGGCGCTCGGCGGAGGCAGGGCTGGTGCCCAGCCCGGTCCGAGTGCGCCATCTAGTCCCAGCTCCACTCTCCGGGGAGTCGGAAATCGCCCAGCGATGCGCAGGGCAAAGCCAGGGAGGGAAACCGAGCAGCGAGAGGGTCCCTTCCTCTGGAGCCACAGCCCCCAGCGCGAAGGCTGGGCTCGCCTCTTACACCAGAGCCCGGGGGCAGCAGCTTAAAGCAAAGCACCCTCTGCACTGGAACTAGGAGCCCTCAGTTCTTTTGCAAACCCTCTGAAGACCGGGGGAGCGCGCAGGGCAAAACTAGGAGCCTCTGCTTTGGCAAGGATGTGACGGAGGGCCACACAGCTCCGACAGCTGCTGCCCTGAACTGCTAGTTACCAGCTGCAGCCATGCTCAGAGCAGCTGGGGGCACGGGGCCAGAAGAGATAACGAACGAACGAAGCGCCTACCCAGGATGCCCTGGCTTGGGACGAGCAGGGGGGCTAGCACTTTACCCACTCCAGGCCAGGTGGGATGAATGCCCACTTACGAACTCAACTATTTCTACTCTTGTGAACCAGCAGCAATGAGGCAGCTGTGGTAACTGTGACAAAGATCACATGGCCCGCGGCACCAGGGATACTAAGGGGGAATTCTCACCTTCACTCTTTTCCCCTGCTAAGGCTCCCTGCAACTTCAACTGGTGAAGCACAGGAGAGCAGCAAGCAATAAAGTAGTTGCCTTCTCCAAACCCAGCTTCTCTTTGCTAGCCACTGAAGCCACTTAAGCAGAAGACAGCAAGTTAACAGAATGAAGAGTGCTTAGCATTGTGGTAACTTGCCAAAGTCTGTGCCATTAGCTGTTTAAGAATCATTTGATGCAGACGGGGAAAGTTTCCCAAAGAGCTTTACAGTTGTGGTTTGCTAGGATCRTTTTATTTCAGACCTCCAGGGAACAATCCAATCATGAGCTATAACAGCGTTTCGGGTGGAAGAAAGTTTCCCAAAGCTCAAAGGAGATGTGACTGTTCCCTGGAACAGAGAAAAGACTATGCTCTGTTTTCAAGGTCAGATTAAGAAGGGCAAAAACTGCTCGCTGGTGGCTGCATACAGAGTGTTCGGAGCGATGTTCTGAGAAGCTAAATATTTGCATCTGTCCCTGATGTTAATGCTATTTACCCTTCTCCTCTGATGACTACTGACATGTTGCAACATAAGGGGGTGGAGAGCAAGTTAACACACAACCTGGATGGGGCTTTTTCTGGGCCATCCGGTGGAAGAAGAACATGTGGTATGAAAGGACTAAGGGCAGCACTGTCGAGAGCAGCAACGTGACCTATGGGTCCAAGGAGACTTGCCTTTCAGTGGGATCTGAACATTTCAGTGGCTTGCAACATACAAAATACTGCATGCGGGTTTCCAAATGTTTCCAGCTGAGCTAATGCTTTAAGTTAAAGACTCAACTGAAACCTTAGGTTTTAGAATAGGAGAGGTGAAAATCTGCCCAGGTAAGATGTCCAGGCATCCCCTTGCCAAGAATCAGATTTATCTGACTTGCACAGTCAGAGAGACTGTCTACCATCTGAGGTGTTGTCAGTGGACATCATTACATTACAACTTTTAACAGCTATTGAGGCAACACAGCTGTGTATAGAGTCTGTGCTCCTGAGCCCTGCTAGGGAGGACAGCACACAGCTAGGGTACAGCAGCTCAACAGGGGCTGAACGCAGCCTACAGTGCCCGGAGGTGCACGCTCTTCACCCGCTCAATACTACGGCTTAGCCTCATTTCTTTCATCGTGCTCCCCTGCAGCTGGGGCAGGTCACGAGCATGTACCTTCCCAGTACCGTGGCTCGGTGGATGAACAGCAGCTCGTGAAGCTGGAAAATACTGTGAGAGTGAGCAAAGATGAGGGTGGTGAAGAGCTAGAGTATAAGGCTACGCAGAAAACACAAGACGTGCTCTGCTGAAGGGCTGTGTCAGCTAAGGTAGGGCTGGAAGCGAGTTCTTTCACATGTACCAGCTTTGACTTTCTTCCAAGCTCAGGTAGGCAAAAGGAGTCTCAGCGCACACTCTGCACAATCTGTCACTGCACACACCCACCGTTCAAATCCCCCCTTCGCTCTGGAGCACAGAAAGGAGAAGAGCTGGCAAAGGCTCTGGAGTACGACCTCCACCCACCCCAGCGTTTCTCTGCCTGCAACCAACTCCCAGTTTGAATCCCTCTCCCAAGCGCAGCCCCTGAGGAAACGCTACCTTACTCGAGGTGGTGGCCTGTACAAACTGGGGGGGAATCCAGAAAACTTGTCAAGTGTGAGGTAAGAAGTAGGAGCACTCCGTAACCACACCCACCACATGTAGTGCACCAGCTGGTTAGCAGAGAAGAAACTATGCAAAAGCTACTAAGAAAATGTTAGCAAGGACATGGTTAGTGTTTTCACGGATTGAGAAAGTACAAGCATATTCTACCTGCTTCCCAGTATGTGTTTGGAGCAGACAAAGAGAACAGAATTTTCCAGCCTGATATCTAGTAATCCCTTCCTTATTGGAGCAGACTATTTTAGGGCCTACTGCTAAAATTAGAAGCTAGAGGTACCCGTATTTCCAGCAAGCTCACTTTAAGGCATCAGAGTTGGATGTTTACTGCATGTCTTGATACAAAAGCTGCATTGACACCCAAGGCCACAGATGAGATCTTCCTACCTCCATCGCTCAGCAGGGAGGGGTGAATCACTTAGCACTCATTTTGCAGGTTAGTGTGGATTGCATGCTGGTGCACACTAAGCAAAGGAATTTAGCGGTTTCAGAGTTTCTGGAGAACCTACTGCTCAAACAGCTAACCATTTCAGGGGGAATCCGGCTTTGTAAGCACCTAGTAGTGTCAGAGGAGTAATTGCCTACAGTAATCTACACCCACAAGAACAAGAGAAATGTTGAGCCTTCGCTGTAATCAACACTGTTGCCTGTGATGAGGTTGCTCGTGTTTTAATTCAGCTGTGGAACACCACAGGATGAGCCTCTTTGAGGGTAATAAGGGCAAATGTTAACAGACTGGGGGTTACCTCTGCACAGCTTCCTGATCTGGCTCCCCATCGGAGCTCTCCTCATCCACAGGGGTGACAGCTGGGACAGCCTGCAGAGAGAAGAGAAGCCATGGGTTCCAGAAGGCAGCCAGCGTGGTCCCATCCGCACAGCGGACACCTGACCTTCCCAAACAGGCTTTCACAAGAATACATGCCAGCTCCTCTGCAGCACCAAGGACCCCTTCCGACATTCCTTCCCCAAACAGAACGGCCTGTACAAGGTTGCTGCTTCTTTTGGTGCTACCAGGAAAATTCAGTGACACAAATGCCTCAAGGAAGAACGTACGTTAACGCCCAAGACGGACATTTTAGTTTTCTCTATTAGATCAGCAAAGGAGAAGAAAAGCAACCATAAAAAAATTCACAAACACTTGGTCAATTCCGAAGAGGAATACCATCTCAGCTGCTAGCTGCAGGAGAGCACAGCAACTCTCCCACAAGGGGACAGGGCACCCTGCCGCTCCGGAGGGGGCGAACCTTTGGAAGCAAGTGGGCACACTCCCTGCAGTGCTGCCAGGGTGCTACTCTGCCTGCTCTGACCTGGAGGCAGTCACCTCTGCCTGCGGGAGAAGATATTTATAAGCACACCACCCGTTCTCTTCCTTCCTTTTGCTACTTACTGGCGTCATAGTGACGAGCGGAGACGGACCTCGAGGACGTTTCAGCAGTTGCTGTGCGTGTAACTGGATGTTAGCTCCGCCATCTGACGCCCTCCGCCCCAGAGGGCCCATGCCATTCAGCAGCTGCAGGGTGGGGGGCTGCAGCAGGGACTGCTCCTGGGAAGCACAGACAGTGCAGTTACCAACCCCGTACCGGATCCTTCCAGTACCTGAGCACTACGGCCACAAACCCAGACATTGGCACGAGAGAAGACGAGCCTTCTGGGCTTCAGGAGAGATGAGGGATTAATCACCAACATCTCAGAGCTGAAGCGGGGCAGAGAGAGGCGGCGTCAGTGGAAAAGTAGCGTTTAACTCTCCATTTCCCTGCGCTCTGCTTTAGTTGCCAGGCAGGCTGCAACCTGCAGCTCCGAAGCCAGGCAGCGCAGTCCTATTTCTCCCCAGCCCAGTAATTAATTTCATACTGCAGTGTTCTTCTATTCTTCAGCTTTTTAAGCAACCAACTAGAATCATACCTAAAGAGAGAGCAAGAGGGTACATCTTGAAGCTTATGGAGTCCAAGGAATTGGCAAATAGAGAGAGCAAGCGCGAGCACAAACACACACCCACATGCCGGTGGGGCACAGACTGCAGCAGGGAGCACGTGCGTCGGTCAGTACCTTGTACTCCAGCTGACCCGTGGGCTGCAGGTTCTGCCTAGGCAGCACATTGTGCATGAAGTTCACATTCGGGGTCACCTGCAGGAACGGAGCCTGAGGAGTGACACGGGGGAAGCCAGGCAGGAGCTTCTGCAGATCTTCCATGACTTCCGTCCTGTGCAATCACATTTATAGACGGGTGAATTAGCAATGATGTGAAGAGAACCACCCACAGGCCCAGTGCACTCAGCCTCCCTCCACAAAAGGCTTCTTATTGCTCTGGAAAATGGTCACAGAGAATAGCCAAGCCACCCTTTGGTTTTCATTTGGGTTTTTTGGTTTGTTTGTTTGGGGTTTTGTTTTGGGTTTGGTGTTGTTTTTTGTTTGTTTTTTTTTTTTCCCCCCCCCCAAGTCAAGATTTGCCAGAACTAGCTCTTTGCATTAACCTCGATCGCATTTATCACAAAAAACTTCAGCTAGGACATGACAGCAGTGCAGCTTAGGTGAGAAATTGGCTTGCACACCAGCCAACACCGCTATAGCTTACACAGAGCTCATCAGGAAGAAGAGAAGGAAAGAATCCCATCCTCATCCTCAGCTGAAATATTAACCAAGTTGTGCAATGGGACTAGGACGTTTAAAAGAATGCTTTTGCTAAAGAGGTACCTTGAATTTCTTTCTCTATCTAGCAAAAAATCAAGTTTGCGGAAATAACTCCAAGCCACTCACAGCAGGAGCAGGACACCAAAGGTTTGATACCAGCTATGATACAGGTACATGCACTCATCACCACCTGGTCTGGCTATAGAGTGAAGCAGAGACCTGGGACTGAGGGGCATGCTGTGAAGTGTATTTCCCAGCCCAGAAACTGGAGACCACCGCCAGTCCAAAAGGTATCAACTCTTATATACCACAGAGCCCAGAAGTCCCCTTAAGGCAATAGCCTCTCATCTGCCAATGTAGCACATGAATAAATCCGTGGTGTCTCAGAAGGACCAAAGTCATGTGCCAGGAGTAAATCATCTTCTTAATCCTCCATCAGGGAGTTGAGAGTCCAATACTAACCGTGGGTCAGCTACTCCAACTGTGTGCCTTCTCATCGAAAGGTAACGGACCAGAGCTTCAGGTGATGGCTCTTCCCCTTCATCACTGTCCAAGTTCATTGTTCCGTCAGTCTGGGCAGGCAAAACATTGGAGATGTTGAAATACAACGTGAGGCTCAAGCAAAAGGCTTCAATGCAAGCCCAGGAAAAGAACTTGCAGGGGTCATCAAGGGGAGTACCTCACCTCTACAATTTGGTTTTCAGGGTTGATGAGCTGGACTTGTGGCACGTTGATGCTCATGGTATTGCCTGTCTGTTCTGTCTGCTGCGCAGAGAGGTCACAATCAGAAGACATGCAGCTAGCATCTCTTACAAGCCCTTTACAAACACTGCCGGATTAACACCAGTGCACAGCGCTAACCACCTGGGAATAGGGAGGTTACCCTGGAGCCAGTGAAGATCTGTTTATTCTTAATTCTCAAGAGGTTGCCTCATTTCCCCTCCTCACTTCTGCTCAGGCAGGGTCAGCATCTCTTCTGCTTCCCTTATGACCCGGCCTCTCTTAAAGCAAATACTCATTTCTTGGACAGCAGCACAAATTGAGGAAGAAGCATTGCACAGCAGTCCTGGTCTGCAAACGCTAGCTCCCAACCAACAACCCTCACGTTGCCTCCTCTCCTCTGTCACTAAGCTAACGCAAGACTTTGTCTGAAGGGTATTCGCTAAACCCCACAGCCAATGAAGAAACTGTTCCTAATCTCAGGATTATGGCACCCTAAATACACATGATGTTCTCAGACAAGGAACGTTTTGACACTCCTGCCAGGATGAGGACACTCACAAGCAAGTCCGAGTTTAGCAGGTAAGGGACTGGCTGGCCTTCCAGGGCTGGAAGAACACTATGCAAGCAGGATCTACCTGGATGTTAGCAGAGGTGGGGAAGGTCACGGTCCGTGGTATACTTGGAGACGCTGCAATGCGCAGATTCTTGTGTCTCTTCAGACGGTCGCAGAGCAGGCTGTAGATTGCACTGTAGTGATCATAAGCATCGGCTCTTAATGACTAAAAGAGGAAAAGGACAAAGTGGTCAGTTCTGTCTGTCGAGCAATAAAATACGCTCCGTACTGTGCTGAGGTTGCTCGGTTACTAGAGGTGATAAGCAACGCACGCAGCCATTTGTTCTCCAGTGGAAACAGGCAGGACACGACTGTCAGCTGTGGTGTCTTACCTGAATTGTGCGCTCCTTGTCCAGCCCCATGTCCGCCATTGCCAGCAACACATCCTCATTCAGCGGCTCCATCTGCCTCTCAGTCTTCAGGTGCTGACACTCCGCTATCAGCTGTAAGAGCACAGAGACAGACTTCAGAGCCGACATTCCCAAAGGCACGCCGATGAGTCATAGCGCTCCGAAGAACCAACGCAGCAGGCTCCGGCTGCAGGCTGGCACGAGCTTTGTAGGCTGATGGCACACCAATTCAAAATCTAGTGCCTTAGGCTCTCAATGCCAAGGGGAAAGATACAAAAATACATGCAGATGAGGAGCGATGTGGAAAGCAAGACCAGGAGACACAGAAAGCGGAAAGGCAGCACACCAGCACTCGGAATGAGACTTCTCAAACAGCCGAAACGAACACTGCAGCACTGCGTGCCCGCGGCCCGTTTGCAGCCCGGCAGGCACCGAGCAGACCCCGCTTGCACACCAGCTCGCTTCTGCTTCTCACCCTGTCAAACTCCGCATCAGCCTCCCCAAGCTTCATCCACTTGTGTTTGCAGATCTGCTCCATGGAGAGCCGCTTGCTTGGGTCCAAGACCAGCATGTGGCGGATCAGATGTTCACATTCTGCAAGGGAAGAGAGAGGAGGCTGGGTAACCCGCAGGGAGGGACACGACTTCTGCAGGAGGCAGCCTCGCGCCGCAAGGGCGAAAGTGCTTTTTTCTTTCAAGCAATGCACTTCTCCGTAGGAAGTCACACATCGCAAAAATATTGCTTCTCCTTCTGCACTTCACATCCGATCAGTCCCCGACGAGCCACTTTGCTGCAGACATCTGATCTCCCCATGCTAGGAAGGAAGCCACCCAGGCCACCGGGCCCCTGTGCTGTTTGCCGGGGCCCCTAGGTGGCACGCTGTCACCCTGTCCCTCCCCGCCTTGCCGGCGCTGGCCAGGGGACACGACTGGCTTTTGGGGGTTGAAGGGCAAAGTATCCTCTGAACATTCCCCACTCAGCAACAGCTCACTGTGAATGATTTCTCCGTTGTATTACGTGTGTGCTGCCAACACGGGGGACTGCTGAGGCTCTCCCCCATCTGGGGTGGGGTCTAGGCTTGCTTTAAAAGCACCACACGCTTTAGCAAGCATTTTCTGCATGAAGAGAACCTTTTCCCCAAGTAAGGCGGCAGGCGAGGAAGCTTTCAGCTGGGAAACTCCACGCAGCCCGTGCAAAATTATTCCTTAATCGGAGAGCAGGCAACCAAGAACCTACATATGACTCGTTCTTAAGTGAAGTCGGTTTTATCTGAGAATTAATCGCACTTTTCAGAAACAAGATTTGTTACTCAAGCATTCAGAAGTATTTTTGCAGAAACAGAACACAGACATTCATCTCTGATGGGGCTATTGCTGGAAATTCATGGGCCATAATGCTGTAAAAAGCTTCTCGTCTAAAACAGGTATAGTGAAAGCCTCTATATTCCTAAATCACTATTCCATTTTTAGCTTTCACATTTCCTAAAATTTAGGAGTGTATCTTTGCTAACATTTTGCTATAGTTTGCATAGTTATATACACGAAAGCTGGGATTTTAAATAAGAGTATTTTGGTTTCTAAATTCTAGATTCAGAACTCATTTTAGCTTACATTACAAACCACCATCCAGCGGATAAGCTTCCTGGCATACCACTTCACTGGCATATAAATCAACTGGTATACTGTAATTTAAGTGCTCCAAAGAATCTGTAAGCAGAGACGCGACCAGCGCCTGCTCAGCGCTGCAGGCGCGCCCCTTACCTGTGGACATGAAAAATGGAATGCGAAATTTCCCACTGAGCACCCTCGCCCGCAGGTTCTGCAGCGTGCTCCCGTCGAAGGGCAGAGCGCCGCAGACCAGCACGTACAGCACCACGCCGAGACTCTGCGTCCAAAACAAAGGTCACGTCAGCAACGTTAGAGGGAGAGATCGGGAAACTGCAGCTAATTGCGGCAAACGTCATTTAAAGAGAATAAAATAACAACAAAGAAAAAGCAAATCCCAATGGAAAGGACCTTGTTGACGTCTCGGTTCCAGGCCAGCCTAATTCCTCCTTCAAACGTCAAGCCTAATTTAGACTTTCTTTGGAGCCTCAGAAGCCAACGGCTAAAGAAACCTACAGCCCCAGCCTGCCCGAGGCAGCCCCGCACCACCGTGGCGGGAGGCTCCGGGCAACCTGCGGGCCCAGACCAAACGCAGCTTCAGCCGACCAAACGCCGCTGTGACGGCGCGGCCGTTTCAAACCCAGCTGGGCCACCCTTCCCTCCCACTCATCCGGCTCGGCTGGCAGAGCTCGGGGAGCCCCGCGAGGAGAAGAGGCAGGACAGCAGGCAACCGAGCCAGTGTTGAAAGGCAGGGCTGCAGGGCAAAGCAGGCTTTGCGTTGCACAGCTAGAGCCACGGAGGAGACCGTCCCAAGTCTCTGCGCTCATGTGCTCTCTGCAAAAACCTCGTAGAGCAAAACTTGAAGTTGCCTCTTTCAGCTCTGCGAGATCAAGCCCTACCGCAGCAAGTACTCTGCCATTCAACAGCAACGAAGTGAACCATATTTTTGGGAAACTAAATTAACATGCATTTCTGGGCAACTAATATTTTTGGCATCATGCCTGCCAATAAAGAAAACATGTGACATAGTAGCCAGAATAAAATTCTAAAAGCATTTCTTCGAAAAACTTTTTTTGCCTTATCATCGATTTTTCTCCGAGACACGTACTAAGTATTCGGGAAGCAAAGCCAAACAAACAGAGCAAAAATGAGATCAAAGTAAGAGAGAAAGAGGTTCATTGCATACCCAGATGTCAACCTTTGGCCCATCGTATTCCTTTCCTTCAAAGAGCTCTGGAGCGGCATAGGGGGGACTCCCACACCAGGTTTTAAGCAGCTGACCAGGTGTGAAGATGTTACTGAACCCAAAATCTGAAAGAACGAAGAGAACTAATTAGAGGAATACAATCCACTCCAACTGTCCTAAACAAATGGTATTTAAGTAATTTGCCGAGTCTAGTAAAGTCACGTACAATCCCATAACGGATAACTGATGCACAGACATCAGAGAAACAAGAGTGCAAAAGAGGCAAGAAGAGTAAGAGCAACACTGAAACCACCTGGACRGCGTGCAACTTCTCTCCCTACAGAGACAAAAGAAGACCACCAAGTATTAACAGCGGCACAGCCACCTCATACAGTATAACACACACCCCATTTAAACAACCTGCTGCAAAATACCACGACTTAGGCCTGCTTCACACGCTACAACCGCACTGCTTTTGCTTAGCGGAACACAAAGATCTTTCCAAAAGTTTGCTCTTCACGTTTCAGCCACGTGATTTCCATGCTGGAGTCAATACACCAGCAATCAGATCAACTAGGGTTGCTGCAAGTCAGGTGGATGGTTTGGAATGAGGCTTCCACCTTATAGTCAAGAAATCTCACGTAAACCTTGCGCGTTAGTTTCCAACCTTCAGCTTCTCCAATGTCAAGTTTCACAACTTCATCAGGGCCGGGGCAGCCGCCAGCAAGGAGAGAATGCAGACAAAGGGAAAAAGAACGGGAAATTTTGATTTTCCAGAAAGCGCTACATGAGCTGGAAACTTCAGTTATGGTGGGCAGCTCTACAAACCAAGTCAAATCACCCAAGGAGCGAATAACAAATCCCGAAAGAGAAATTAGAAGAAAGGTCTTAACCTTACGGGCAGTCAACCGTCAGCTGACGTGGGCACTAATGGCATTCTCTGCTAATTAACCTGCCACCCCCTGGCACACAGCTGGGACTTGCACTGGAAAGAGAGTAACGAAATCAAAGTCTGGATTTGAGAAAAGCGAGCTTTTTCTTATAAGGAGGAGGAATCCTCATTAATAATTTCTTTCTTTTTCACCTCAACTGAAAAAAAGCAAATACACAGTCACAGAGAGGCTGTCTCCACGTCCCGTGAACAGGGTGTCCTCAGAAGCAAGCTCTATCAGAAGGAGCCGTGCTGCAAAGGCTATCTGCAAACTGCTTTGCCTGTGTTTCTGCTAGAAGTGTGCTAGCAGGAGGCTGAGTGACATTAATGCACGCGGAGGGGGACCCACAGCAACAGGGACATTTTTCATGGCATTTGCACCAGCAGCAGATCCTCACGGCAGGCTTGTGAGAGAACTGCTGGAAAAAACAAGGAGGGCCAGAAATACTCAGTTTGCAAATTCTAACTGATTAAACCAAAAAGCATCGTGGCAAAAACATGCAGTACAGCGAGGCCAGTGAGGGCCAACACCTCTGCGCAGGAGGCACAGAAAACCCTGCGGCACTCCGCAGACAATGCACTAACTGGTGAGTCCGTGCTCCTGCTTGCCATCGCTGCTTTTCTTACGGGATTTTCCATGACCTAATTTCAGGTGACTCTCCTCTCCTCTCCTCCTTCAAACAGCTTCTGCAAAACTCAGCAGACCACCTAGCACAGCTTGGCACGGCAGGCGCAGCCGGCACAGCTCCTGCTAGCTCAACTCCAGGAGGGTACAGCCAACTTTCCTTCTTCCCATCCCTTCGCAGGGGGCAAAATTCTCAGTGCGGAGATGGTTTACGCTTGTGAAGAATACCTAGTGTGGCGTGTTCCTGCGGAAATACCTGGAGTACAGACAACGCTGCCCAAACCCTACACCTCAAAACAGAGCACAGAGATGGTAAATGTTCTTTAAAAGCATCACAGTATCAAAACAAGGCAGTTAAACACCCTGTGGGTTTCTACTGTTGGAAATGAAGTCATCTAAACTTCCAAAACATAAGAGCAATCAGCCCTTGGAGGACTATTTCAGGGAAATAGCACACAGCTGCACAATCGTCTTTTCCACCTCTGCAAGCTTTGGAGCTGTTCTGTCTCACGTTTAAAGTAGGATGTGTAACAAGCGCCTGAATTACAGCTACCAGAGCAAGCAATAAGAACTACAGCACTAAACGTATTTCCATCTCCTAATAACAGAGCATTTGTAGTCAAGTTTAGACGTAAACTCTTTCTGACTGTGCAAGAACATGCTGGAATTTTGGTACTTCACAAATTTTGAGCAAATTATTCTGGTTTAGTTACTTTTATTTGTCCTTGTACGTACTCGAGTGGGCTTTGCAGCACTTTGGGAACCAACCGTATTTTCAAAGCAGTGAATATCGCCCCGTGCAGCCCGGCACCAGCTCCAGCCCTGCACAGGACAGAGGAACGAGGTGTTCCCCGCACTGCTGCACCGGCCCACTAACCGGTCATGCCGATGAGCCCCGTTCGGCAGCGGCACGGCAAGCAAGCAGCAGCGCATTCTGCAGCAAGGGCAGAGCTGTGCCATGCCAGCTGGCAGCCGCCGCTGCCTCTGAACAGACGTGCAACAGCTGCCTCCTGCAACCTTCTCTGCTTCGTAAGAGCTGCAGGAGATTGGACGTCTTTGAAACTTTACCCCTCTTTCACATGGGGTTGAAATTAGCCCACGGGTTCACAGCTCTTTTTGACAGTGGAGAGGAGGTGGGCAGAGAGAGCAACCCCGCAGAGTCTCTCCTTAGAGAACCGGGCCAGGAGGGCAGAGACGCCGCGAGCACGTCGGTGTTCAACCAGCAGGTCCTGGAGCTCCTGCGGTCACCCCACGGCTGCCCCGGATTTCAGGATGAAAAACCTCTCCCTGTGGAGAGCTGCTGCTCTACCCAGCACTTTCCGGGCTCCGGGTGAGTCAYGCTGCTTGTCTCTGCGGGGCGCTGGAGCCAGACGGCTCCGTCTTACACGAGGCGCTGCTCAAAGGCTGGAAACAGCTTCCAGAACCCACCTGTGCTGCATGAACCGAGGTCAAGGCTGGTGAAAACAGCAGACTTTTAAAAAGCCCCCAAAAAAGTTAAGGGGGGGGGGATTCGAAAACCCCAAAGCAACAAACAACAAAACAAAATCTAAACCAAACAAAAAAAACAAACTACAACTTAAATAAACTTTCTTAAAAACTATGACAAGTCACCCCAGTCCACGGAGACGTATAAATCCAAATCCCCAGGGAGCAACCAGGTCTCATTCCACAAACAGATGCAGAGGGAAAAGGGCATTTTTAAAGAGCAAGGTAAAAGTCACAACGATGCGATACAGGGAAAATATTTAAAAGAAACATCTCTGTGCTACAAAAACGCGGGCCCAGTCCCTCACGTTTCCTCAGAGCAGAGCTGCAGGGAGCTGGCTTTAGTATCTGCACATCGGGGACTTTTATCCCCAGAAGGTGAAAGAGCGAGCAGACTCTTGCAAACGAATGCAAAGCAATGCATAGATCAGATTCCTCTCTGAAACCATACCCCAGGAAGGCCTGGGTATTTAGCAATAATCTCAACTCCTGGCTGAACTCTCTGACTGGGAGCACAAGCGAACGTAGTGCCAGAAGCTACTGACTCAGACTTTGAGAAGGTACACTGGAGAAAAAGCATCCATGGGAAAAATGAGAGCGAGGGTAACAGCATTTGTATCTCACTGTTTACGGAAAAATAGTATAGTTGCAATCAATCAAAAAAAAAAAGAAAACCCAAACAGCACACTTGTAGTTCACCACCGAGGGAGAACAGCAGCATTAACCCACTTCACGACTGCTACACGATCTTGCTAAGCATCAATTACTTAACTAATGCCAAGTAAGGGATGCAAAGCTGCAAACGGAGGTCAGCAGTAATGTGCTAGAAAATCTGCACTGGTGAGAGCCTGAAAAACTCCAAAAGCTGATGGAATTACACACGTTACTAGAAGCTGCGCATATGGGTATCAGAAGAACCACAAAGCTGTAGTCCCAGTCTCAGCTCTGGGTGTTTGAGATGACACGCTGGCTCACTGCATCCTTCAGGGCTATCTGCGTTGCTGCTACTTGGCAGATAAAAAGTGACCAGACCTACCAAGCAGAGCCTTCAGAAGACACTCGAGACGTATCTATAGCTTCCATCAGCTGAACATTAAATGCATTACTGAAGAGGTTTGAGTTAGACACGGTTAACGGCTTTGGCGGTGAAGGTTTAGCTGATCCTCCACCCTGTGTAACAGGGCTTTGTGCATTTCTGTAGTATTTATTCTGGGAGGTCTGGTGTGAAAGAGATCAGTTGCTATTGCTGCTTTTTTTGCTCTTGAAACAATGGAAGAACTGGTGTCAAGTTGTAATTAAGGAGTTATAGGGACAAAACTTAATACTTGGAAAATCCTATACCATAAATCAGCTTTTCCAGGCTACTTTTCAAATCACTACTACATCTTCCTGCCAAGTAAAACACTACCACCACCAGGGTGGGAACTATCTTCTAGAGTCCATTCTGGGAGCAGAGATTTGGAAGGAAAATAGTTTCCAACTCCCTTAGATAAAAAAAAAAAAAGTTTCCACAATCTTCAGACATTCACAGAGCTTGTCAGCATGCTCATGTGGACATTTCTTCAGGAAATCCAGCYGTATTCCAGTTTCTACCTGGCTTAGTTTTTAACTTCTTTCTTTCTTTTTATTTGCTAGGCACCCTCTCCCCCTACGCACAGATTAGATTTTACCCCATGAACACAAGATGGCCTCAAATCATTAGTGCATCTGTTTGCATAAAACAGATACCAGCACGTGCTGCTTATAAAGACCTCCTGAACAGCCTGTCTTGTAGGATCTCCATTACCTGCCACCAACTCCTTCCGCTGCCCAGTGCGGCAGTTACCAACAGGCCTTGCTGCCGCCCTCCTTCAGCGGGGAGGCTCTTGCCCAACTGTAGGAAATGAGTCCGACTGGCAAAAAMCAAGCCATTTTCCCCATATTGTCAGTATGTTTTTCTCGGCGACTGCACACAGCGCAGTCCTGGGAAGCGCGAGCTATCAGGCTTTCAGTTGGCCACGAAATGCTGCACAGCGCGAGGCAGCACAGATTCACTTAACACAGAGGAAACGCTACGAACCACTCATACTTCCATCAGCAAGGTCTCTCTTACTCATCTTCTGCTCCCAGAACAGCGAAGAGCAGGTTATCGTCCTTGTGCCAAGGAGGACGTGGTTCATACTATTAAGCGTCTGGAAGAAGTTTCATGAAGTCCTTCACTCCTTTCTACTCCTTCCCCGTTCCCTCCTCACAAAGTGAGGATGAGAGAAACCTCACAAATTACTAATCATTTTACTACAAGTCAAATATTAAACTCTACCCTAACACCTCCGGATGGTACATCAGAGAACAGTAACACAACAAACAAGACTGTTTCCTCTCTCCAAGATGGTATCAAGCTAGAAGAGTATTCCCCAACTCCCAGTATTAAAATTGCTCACAGACTGAAAAGTTTTGTAGCCCTAAGCACTTTTCAAAAAAAAAAACAAAAAGAAACCCCCAAAAAAGCCCGAAACCAAGTTACAAACCCTTGTAAAAGCCGACAGCCGACAAGCTCTCCAAGGAAGTCTATTAAGAGAGGGGGCAACAAAGTGCTTTCCAAAAATGCTCTGCTATGCATTAGGCTCTAGTAGAATTAGTAGAATTAAATGGTAAGTATGAGCTCTTCCAATTCAAAAGCCCAGGAAATGAGATGACCAGGGCGGTATTAAATCCTCCTGTTTCAATCGGTTGCTACATAATCCCACAAAGCTAAATAAAGTCAAGTCTAGCCAGTGCATCACAGAGCTCAGCAGCCGAGGCTCAATCTCATGTACAAGAGGATCACAGACACGCAGGCCTGTGTTAGGTCAGTCTAGAAACTGCCCAAGGTGCAAGCTCTCTGGAAGGGCAGTCATTAGCAAAAAACCCCACTGCCCAGCAAAACACTGGGAACAGACTGTAAGGGCCTGTTTGTTTAGTAACTTCAGCTTCTCTCCCTGCAATGAATAAAACACCCAAAGCACTGGGGCTAATTCTCGTGCTCTGTCAGACAGCATAGTGAAATCATTCCAAGAGCGCTCTTTTCCCTTCACTGCTCTACCATAAATGTTGCCACCCTTACTTTCCATTCTTTCTCTCTCACCTAGTCCGACCTGCTTCAAAGTAGTCCTAAACTGGCGGCAGGACTCAAAACAAGGTCAATTTTTTAATATTAGTCTCGCCCATTATCCGGTGTATTGGAACACTGCAGTATCTATAGCCACACATCTGCCTGCGAAGCCAAACCAGCTTTTTTTTTTTTTCCCCTCCCCTTTTATTTTGCACTACTTGAAGGGAGATATAAATCTCCTGGCTACAACCTGGCAGTTTCAGCTCTGGGCAGCAGGCCACACAGAAATCCAAAGCTTCCTTTAGCTGCACTGCGCTTCCTTCTTTCTGAATACCTGGAAGCAGCCAATGCCTACATTTATTAACTTCTGAAAGCAGCTGCCTTCCTCCCACACTGCTAGTCTTAGCTCACCTGCTATTTTGATGTTAAGGTTAGCATCCAGAAGTAGATTTTCTGCCTTCAGATCTCTGTGGACTATATTACGACAGTGACAAAAGTTGACAGCAGCCACTATTTGCTTGAACTTTCTCCGGGCTTCCTTCTCGGCCATACGTCCGTGGGCCACCAAGTGATCTGTAAGGGACGAAGYGAAGAACAAAGCGGTTATTCACACAGGGAGCGCAACCCAGACAGGGGCTTCTCGCACGCTTGCGGCGAGCGATGCGGAGGATGGAGATGGGGAACGACGCAGGCACCAGCGTGTTTTCCAGGTTCCAACACTAGACGGGGTCACCGCTGAAGCTACGTGGAAAGGGCCTCTGGCACAGCGCTGCCACACCAGCCCTCACCTGGGCTGTCTCCAAGTGAAAGGCTTTAAAATTATAAACTTTCCCCTATCTAGAGGACAGCCGACGGGGCTGGCTGGAAAATCTGAACTGTTTTGTGAAAAGCGTAAAGGTTTTAAAATCTTTTTTCTACATCAGAATAAAACCAGAAAACTTTTTCAACCTTTTCCTTCAGTCAAATACCAAGCCTCACACCATATTACCTCGACGGTGAGAGGTGCCGGTTCGTGGCCACATACCATCCCTCCTTCCCTCTCTTTTCACAGGAAATTTGTCTTTGGTCTAACAGGCCTCACCAAAGATAACTCTTGCCGAAACCAGTGAAGTCCCGGCTAGTTACAGAGACAGCCAGCTCCTCAGCGTCAGCTTTCTAGCTAAAAACCGACCAGCCGCAGAAAGTATTTAACATCGTCCCTCTTCAGAGGGAAAGCCGCTCATGACCAGATCGGAGCGAAACCTCCGCAGTTCACGCCAGCTCCGCTCCAGCAGTCTGTACGTCTGCCCCTGACCCACGCTCTCCTCGCTTCTGGTGGACGCAGGGCACTCCACAAGGTACACCTTGGCTGAGAGCCAGTCGAAATACTCCCGAAGCACACGAGCTCCCGTTACAAATGCTGCAACCCAGTACAAAAGCACAGCTTCAGGAAGAGTCTTACTTCTGCAATGCAACAAAAGAAAGTCATCGCGCACACTTCAGAACATGTGCGGGGGTTCCTGACGCTCATAACCAGTCTCTGGGTATTTGCTACTGTTTTGGTGCAAAACCTTACTTGCAATATTCAACAATGCATTTCATTATAAAAATGGAGCTTGCCTCTACTACGGAAATCTGAGTACTCCAAAATATTTTGTTGAAAATCTACGCTCTCACTCAAAGGTAGCATTTGTTGCCAGCTAGGCTTTCCTTGGAAGCTAGCGTTGCACACATGGACAGGAAAAGTCTCTCTAAGAGATCACAGAGGCAGGCATCCAGCAGCAACCCAACTTAAATCAATCCACTTAAAACCTGAAAGCACCAGACTTACAGAAGCCGCTCATCATACTATCCTGCAAGGGGGGATGGACAGGCGGGAGACAGGCAGCAGAAACGGCAGAGAAAGGAGGAGAAAAAGCATCCCCCTCCCCTGAAGCATCGGCAGAACAGGCCACAAAACTCTGCCAGGAAAAGTGTAAAAGTCAAAGTAGGCAGCGCTTGAATTACGAAATACAATTATTACCCTTTCCTTATATATATATATTCCTCTCTACCCTACAGGCAAATCTAGCTAAAACTGAGGTAGCGTGGTAAGAGATATGGGTAGGAATAGCAGTTTGCAAGATTATGGGGTTGAGGACAGCGCTACAAAAAAACCCAGGAGACACCTGAGAAGCGTCCTGGAGAGCCCCCAGTAACCACACGCGGGACCAGGAGGGTTCCCGAGTCTCCCCAGCTCGCGGGAAAGGCTTCGGAGAGGTTTGCACAAGCCCTCTCTCCTCCATTGCGGGCCACAGAGCGGGTTAGCAGAGGCACTAGCAAGTCAAACCCCAGGGGCTTATTACCTCCTTGCCCGTTTCAAGAGGCTACTACTTCTCAGGTGGGCCATCGGGTCGACCTCAAAAGCCTTCTGGCCAAAACTAGGCTGAARTGGTTCATTTCACTCCATAAACCCCATTAAACTGGAGGGCTCGATAGAGATATCTGTTCTTGAAAATAATAAAAATAMATCACTTCTGAAGGTTTCTCATCAGGTGGTTGTATTTTTCCCAGTCACCCATTAATTAAAATACCCGCGACATAATTGACTCGCAGTAAATACTAATTACCAAGATCCATCAAAGCAGTTCTGCTGGCTTCTGACTGCACAGCAACCTCCTCCTCTACGTTTGACTACTCATGTTGTGCAAGAGAGTGAAGTTGTTTTTCAGAGAACCTGTCAATTAAGTTTTATTCATCGGATAAACTTATTCCATGAGCAAATCTGAACCAGGGCTGGGGAAGGAAATCCGTCACCAATTCCAACACGACYCTCAAGTCACTTGCTAGGAAAAGCAAAATTTACCATCTCAAATAGCCCCATCATATTTCGTGAAGTCATTTGCACGGTCATAAATTTTTACTCTGAAGAGCTGGGACCCTGACAAGCAGAGTTAAGCAAGGGCCTGCTCCAATTCAAGCATTACCACTGATCAACAGACAGTAGCTCAGCTCCTAAGCAAGTCGAGGTCATTCACGTCTTTTACTCCGCTTGAATTTGGGAGCACAGCCTGCTGATACAGCAAGCGCTCTTACAACAAAGTGCAAGGCTCCAGCCTCTCGACATTTTTGAGAATGTTTCAGAGATTCTCCTGTAGGGAAGGAATCAAATCCAGCTACTGCAGCAGGCGTATTTCTACGAGGCTCTCCTGAATATCTTTTTGCCCAAACCAGGTTCACCTGTCTCCCCCCGTGCAGACAGTGACACGTGCCGCTCGGTCCCGTGCGCTTCGCAGAGTCTTGCTCTCAGGGGCTGCCCTGCCAGACGTCCGCTCGCGCAGAAAACTCTGCTGCCCCTTTTATTAGTCAGTCCTGATTAGGCTGTGACAAAAATCTTTTTAGGTTAGGCGTGAAATTTCTCTTTTCACGAAGAAGCGTGAGTGGAGGCCGGTCCCCGAGCTCTGCACGTAGGCACAGCACTTGGAGACCGCTGACATTTCTGCACAAGCTCCAGAGGAAGGACAGAAACAACGAAGCTACAGAATACTTCACATACCACCAAGGGCAACTGTATGCCAAAATTAACCATTGCAAGCTTAGTCTGCATAAACCTCTCATGCAGCGGAGGTTACAGAGATGACCTGAATGTTCAGCTGGGAGCCAGCAAACCGATCTCGAGTGCACCAAGTCCAGAAGCACGGACCCGCCGCTGAGTCGTACACACGTCAGTGCGCTCTTCGGGAGCCGAAAAGGCGTACGGCGTTGCTCCTTTGAGTGTTTTCCAGAGAGGAAGGAATACACGATTTCATTTCACAACCCTTAAAAACATCAGTTGCTGTTCTCTGTACTTATACGATGCTGCTCTCTGCATTAAAAACCACGGTAAAATCCTACACCGAAGAAAAAGCATCTTCTGGTCAAGAGACAGGACTGATACGCAAGTTTCTACTTTTTGCCTCTAGACAGACTCCTCGCGCTTCTAAGTTGCTTTCTGTCTGGAAAGCAAACGCTGCTTAAGCTTCACATCTCCTCCGTGTGGTGGATTAAGTTAAATTTCCAGTGTATTTGGTGACCTTGTGATCTCGGAAGCAGCCTGACCTTCTAGAGACTGGTACCACGTTGTTTAACGCGTCTGTCCGGTTCACGCTCGGAAAGCTCGGGACAAGCAGGAGGAGATGGAGAGAAGGGGCAGAGACAGACGGCATGCTAACCACATTAACCAGACGGTAATTTTGTCAAGTTTCCTGAGAATTTCTGTTAATCGACCGAGTACCCGTACTCTTGTCAGTGAGGACTGCAAATGATTTACAGTGTTCATAGTAAACAGCTGAAATCAAAACAGACTTGTAGACTATGTTCTGTTTGACCTCAAAAAAAGGACACTGAGGGACCTGGAACAAAGAGCACCCTATGTTTAAAAGGAGACATTCATTTGTTCATAATGTCAAACCAGCAACCCAACCACACGCAAAACATGCATAGGGACAAAAATAACAGTTTACATTTTGCTGCTTAAGCCCACAGCAAAAGCAAGTCTTCTCCCTGATCCCCACGCACCGCTGTGCAAACAAAGTGAATTATCAAAACGTTTCCAGTAACAGATGAATCAAAGACACTTACGGCACAGCTTGGCCACTGAAGGAGCTATCAGCCCTTTTACTGGAAGTTCAGATAAACAGGTTGTAAAGCTCTCCTAGGTGCCAACCCAGGAAAGCCTGCAGAGCTCAGACCAACGAGGGACAAGGAAGGCAAGCATCCAACACCGACTGACTGACTTAAACCATGGCCATTTAGAGAAACCACCATTCTTTCAGCTAAAAATTCCATCCTGTATTACTGCCTGTGTAATATTTACGGTTGTATGGTACAGTTTAAATCTCTGAAAGTCTTTTTAAAGCATCAAGGGAAACAACTTAGATTTACTTCTAACAAAACCTTGCAGTTCACGGAACTGTGACGCTGTATTTCAGATTACACGGGGCACTCGGCCGTACACCGAGCGTTTAGCGGCCAGAAAACCACGGTTGTCAGCACCGCCCCCCCTCCTGCAGCTCAGCACTACACTTCTTCATTAAAACCTAGGTTGTGCAGATGTTGAGACAATCAACAAGAAGAGATAAAAGACTGAGCACAGGCACGTTTAATACAGAGGATTCCCCAGTAACAGACGCTGTGACAGTGTCCATACGCACCTAGCAGCTATCCCTGCAGCAAGTCCAGTGATTCCTAACAAGCCGACCACAAAAGGGATGGACGTTGCGTTGAAGCAACACGCGGACAAAGTTCTACCCTTAGCAATAGGTAAGCCCCAGCTTCCATCCGCTGCACTCGCTACGGAAGAGCCGGAGCGGGTGCGAAGCCAGCCCGCGCTGAGACACTTTCTCTCAACAGCATGAGGACGTGAGATTCTTCAGTACTGGAGATGCTAACGACTGCAAGGAAACCTTTCCAAAATGGGTTGCCGTTTCCTCCCCGTAAATTGCTTCCGCTCTTAGAACAAAGTCTTAATGGCTCCTCAGGAAACTCTGATTACAAAAAGCTGAGACTTTAGTTTCCCCTGCTCTGCTCTAACGCCAAGGGCGCGCAGGGCCTCGTGCAGCGCCTGAAAATGCTCAAAACAGGCTAGCGGGGGCACAGCCTCCCGGCTCCGGTCTGGAAAAACGTCAGGGCTATTACATAACTGGCTGCTCCCAGCTATCAACAAGGATAAAATGCTGGGCAGCGTAATGGAAATTAGCCATGCTAATGAGCTGAATTTACTACAGCATAAAATATTTCAGCGAGCAATTAGATTTTCACTTCGACTCATGTAGAAGGCTATTTTTGTAACCAAGAGAATTCATTCCAAGTTTGTATATGAGCTTGCACATCGTTCTGGATTTAAAAAAAGATGAGCCCATCTCTGCCAAATTCAACAGAAGAGGGAGAAAAAGTAAAAAGTGATTTATACTTTTCTGCGGTGATCCACACACAAGCAAACTCCAATACACGTTCTGGTGATTTTTGCTGCAATTACGGCTTGCGGCACAAGGTAAGATGAATTTCACAAGCCTTCAGAACTCTTGGGCGTCTGGCACCGTGATTCACGTTTGAGGAAACAACTGGAAGACTCAGCTGGAGGAAGCCAGGTTTTTCACCAGGCGATCCACGCTTTCCGAACATCAGCTACTACTTGCTTCTTCCTTCAGCTGTCACCTTCTCAGAGAAGAAATCCAAAGGACGTGGACAACGTTGAGAAGGCGGCATGACAACCATCTACAAAGGTACTGAGGGACTGCTGCTAGATTATATTCACTGGAAACCAGCATTTTTCAGCTGAAGTTGTCTTATTTTCCTCAATTTGGGGCTTTTCTCGCTTCACTAAGAGCTTCATCTTTTATTACAACTCGGCCTCAGTTCCAGCAGAGCGAGACGCTCTGACATCAAAAGCGAATCTACTGCAACGACTTAACAGGACAAAAAGGAGAGTATTTCCATTTAGCTGACAGGCCGTATGTGACTGTCCTCACAAGGACGTTGCCTGGAAGCAGATTTAAGCCAGCTCGCTTCAAGCACGAAGGACTTTCCCCCCTTTTCTGAGGCTCACGTTGGCTAAGCTAGTAAAGACCGATCTTGCAAAATTCTGCCTCTGTCACCTGGCACAAAATCCCAGTAAGTAAATCTCTATTTCTACAAGTTTCTTATTGGTCATGGCAGTAAAACAAACAAATCAATAAATCAGTCAACAGCTCTTGCAATTGTGCTGCACAGATACTTTTTTTTTTCCCCTTTAAAGAATAGCTTCTGTGGTCAAGAAAGCTCAGCCAAAACATTGTTAGCAGACAATGGGGTTTAAAATGGATGTAACTAATACATGCTAAGATAACATCAGATATCAAAAAGATAAGAAAATACACGGTTTTGAGAACAAAATACTACAGAACTGCAGGACAGCCTGTTTCTTTGAAAGCTGCTAACACACACCAACGTTTCCGCTATAGTTAACAAGTTTYGTGTAACTTGCTGGGAAGCAAAAGTATTCAGCAACACTTTAAAAGCCAACTGGATGACTACTTCCAACATCTTTAATCCCAAAGTCAGCATAAAAGAGGAGCAGCACCACCTGTCAATGAAACCCAAAGAAGAAACAGAGGTTATGGAAGTTATTTTTCCACCAAGTTGGTATCGTTTATTTCTTTACCCCTCTTGTCAATGGAAAGTTTTCAGGCTGAAGGGCATCTCCCAACTGAAACAAGAGAGTGTGGCAGCTATTTTCAGTTTACTGTAGTTGACCAAGTGCATTATCTGATTGAAGAATGCAATAAATGTACTTACCAAATATTTCCCCTCCACTAGCATACTCTGTCACTAGATAAATCATCCTCTCCGTCTCCATAACCTGGACGCAAGGACAGAAAAGTGACAGATAAGGAGACTGCCGTGTGCAAAAAGAAATGTAACTAATTGAAAACTTTTATTCCTTCTATAACACATGTAACTGCTTTCATCAAATCAAAAATACTGCTTTCCCATGCTTTACAGAGCTACGCAAAGGAATGGACAGGAACTGGGGCAAGAATCAAACAGCAAGTTTTAAACACTGAATCCGTAACTCAACACAACGCTTCACCTGCGCCTTCCTCCTCTTCTATTTCCCCTCCCTTTAGCGTTTGCTCCCCGGTCTTGTCTTGTTCCAGCAGCCTGGGAGACTTTTCAGGGCTGCTGCAACCAAACTAGTTCACCCTKCTAATTAACCCGTCCATTGCAGGCACTAAAATCACCAACACGATTTTGCCAAAGGGGGGAATATTCGCTGAATCGGTACCTGACTTTCGAATGACTCGAGACCTATTAGAAGTAAACCAGAGCTCAGGCTTTGCTTGAGGGAGTCCACACGTTTCAGCCAGGTAACACCCCATTTTTAACAGTTTGTAACACACATTTTTAAGAGAGTATGAGGATTTGGGGGCCGTGGCAGTCCAACGGGCCGAGGCCAGCAATTTATTAGATGGGATTTCTTTAAAGGAGCAGGCACCATGCAGACAAAGGCAGCGAGGGGCTGACAGAGACCGATGCCACGCTCGGCACAGCAGCGGGGCCACAGCACAGGACTCTCGGAAGCGTCCAGCTGATTCCTGAGCACGCTCCTGTGACCCTCAGTGAAACCTACGCTCCAAAACGACCTCAGAGCCCTGAACAACTTCTAGGCAAGTCCCCGTCAGGATGCAGAAGAGAAGCAAAGCGTAGGGCAAGGCACCACATGCTGAAGACAGGCCTCAACTACATTTTTAATGCTCAATAGACAGCGGCTGATGTACAATCGCACTGAGCACCCAAAAAGCGGCAAATAATGCCTTCCTGCCTGCAGATTTGGTAAGGGTGGCTCCGAGGGCTGTTTTGTGACCGGATTATGTTTTGTGACCCGCCTGCAGGCAAGTACACACTTGGGGTGTTTTCCAAAACTTGATGCTATTTATTTACCAGGCTTCACAGCTTTGTCAATGGAAAAACCACACCGTGTTTCGCTTCCAGGACGGCAGCGCTGAACCTCCGGTGCCAGGCACCACAGGTCTATTTCGATACTCCCGGGCGTTTAGAAAAGGCCTGGAAACATTTTGATTTTGGTTTGGCTTTTCTGTTGCAAAGACAAGTGAAAGTTCACCTTTTGACACGAAATGGACTATTATCCCCACAGAGAAGCTAGGTACTTGGAGCCCAACACTGCTTGTTCTTACTCAGAATTAGGACTGGAACATGTAAGACTTCATATTTTAAAAAAATACGTGCCTGATCCAGACTACGGCAGCTGCTGAAACAGCTGGATCGCTGTTATTCTGAATGTTGAAACGGGAGCGTAACAAAGATGAACCTCAGTTCTGCTCAAGTGTCACAGGGCATGATATACGGCTCCCACTTAATGGTGATACTACACGTCCAGAAAACCCTTCATTAGATATTTTTAAGCGCGTTTCTGTTTCCAGACAGATTCTCTTATGTTATAGACTACTACCGTTATAGACACTTTCTCCTTTTTCACTTGCACCTTTTAAGTTTTATAAGCTCAAGGAAACGTGTTTTTTAAACTCAGATTCCCGATGAAAAGGTGTGAAAGACTCCGAATTCCCAACCCCAGGTTGTAGTAGTTTTTATCTAAAAATAAATGCCACTGAAAGTACCCAGAAAGAACGGCCAGATGAAACGTGCTCCGCAGCGGCTACTCTTTTCTCACCTTAGCAAAGCCGAGCCACAAGTGTCACCCGTTCAGTATCATATCAAAAACTTCAGATGGAACAAAAGAGGTTGAAAAAGGGTTTTTTGGCTCAAAAAAAAAAAAAAAAAGCTTTAAGGAGTCAGTTTGCAAAGAAGCATTCCCTAAGTACCTAAAAAATGCCGCAATTCTGCAGCGTCTGCTGTAAGCATCTCACACTTGGTGGTTTGGCCAAAATAGCTAAACATTAACCTCTGTCACTTCTACTCAGTTTTAGCTCTTTGGAGTCCAAATAAATACTCATATCTCTCAGGCACAGATGAGAAGCGGACTGGGCTTGAACAGGCAAGAGTTGGTTCTAGGGAATGGCAACTTCTATTGAGGGTTACCTTCAACTTCTCCCTTAAAACGCACACACAAACATTACATTACAAAAGGAAATAACCCTAGCATATTTCCCCCAGGATTTCAACTCTTTAACATTCCGATGCCTGCCATCCACATCAGGCAGCCACAAACAGGAGACCAACCATCTTAATTAGTCTCTCGCACCTGAATACTTCCCCAAGACGAAGGGCTCTGGAGAACCCTTTCTCTGCTTTGCGCACCAGCCCAAAGAAGAGCTAACTTTCCATCCACAGCTTGGAAGCAAGTCCCCTCCGTTCCCCAAACAGCCCGTGAGTGTGAGCCCTCTGGCAAGCGCACTGCTGCAGCAAAGGGGCAGGTAGTTCCGCATGAACCTGGCAGTCAGTGGTCAGTGCTGGCAGGATCCTGGGAAGGAGCCTCTGTCCCACAGCTTCCCAGAACTGGGACTGCAAGCAACAGAGGAGAGTTTGTACGGAGCTGTTTGGCACTCTTTGGTTGTAAGTCACTGCTTGAGCCCTGGTATCAGAAGGGCCGGGGGAGGGAGTCTTTCAGCTGTCCAACAGCTTCCAAAACAGCGTTTAACATTTCACCAAGGCGGTGGCCTCCTTTATTCCTCTGCTCCCATCACTCTGCTGTCTGCTTGTCTCTGGCCTGTTGCAACTTCCTTCCTGTTCTATTCGATCGTGCAGTCGGAGGGGCACCACCAAATACGTGCGTAAAAGGCAACACGGGTGGATTCTGTCTCTGGTGGTTTTGTTTGCAGACTAAAAACGCCAAAAAGCTGGAGAAAAAGTCTGCAAACAATATTCAAAAGCAGGTCTGCCGCTGCTATTGATCACCTTCCAGGAAAGCACAGAGCAGACCAGCGAGTCCTCGGGGCCACAGGGCAGCTGGGCAGGGGGAGGAGAGCAGGGGAGCCGTATGCTTTCAGTCCTGCTAGCGGGTGAGACTTACTCTCTCCCTTAAATTGAGAAGGGGAGCCCGCATCCGGTTTCAACTGGGAAACTGAAAAGCACACAATAGCCATAAACAAATGGCAAGAGGCCAGCCCACAGCGGAAGCGTGATCTCCCAGAAAAGAGAAGGATTAGCCACACTTTCCCCCCCCGCCCCTCTAATCGAAGTACTCTGAGACCTTGAAAACATAAAGGACCTTCCCAGCACTTCACCTAGGAGAAATGGAGGGTTAACCCTAGAGAAAGCACTACTATTCAGTGTAAAGCTATACAGTGCAGAGGGATGGAAAACCCACCGCAGAGTGCTCCTACCTGGTATAACCTGATGATATGTGGGTGGCAAAGCATCTTCATGATCTGAACTTCTCTAAATATCTTCTTCAGGTTCTCTTCATCCAGCTGCGTCTTATCAATTATCTTTATGGCAACCTAGCAGAAGGGGAAACAAAAGAGAGGTTATTGACCCAATTGCAAGGAAAAGCATTTTTAAAAACAAATACTGCATATAAGACCCTGCTGGGCTGTACGAAGACGGAATACATCGTTCCTGCCTCAGAGAGCCTGGGATCTCTGAGCAGCCTTCCAGAATCCAGCCAGCTTGCCGTAAATCGGGCAGGAAGAAGCTTTGTTTCCTAACTCTCAGCATATTTTCCCCTACAGAGGGTACCTCATTAAGAGAGCAGCGTTGCAGAAGGCAGTGGGATTTTTAGGTGGTTGCCCATTACCGCAGTACAGCATGCTCACAGAGGCACCCAATACTGTGCTGAAAAGCAAGTTATTTCTGAACTCCTGGATATATTTCAAGCGACCCCAAACATTCGTTCTGTTTGCTCAGAGGAATCGGTTTGCTGTATCTCACCACCCAGCTTCGCTCTTCAGCCTCGCCACTGTCGTGTTAACTTACCGCTGGAGGATGTGCCCAAACACCAGCCTGAGAGCTGCAGTGCTTCGGCATAAAAGTGGCAAGACAGATGGAGAAGTTGCCAGCTAGCCACACAGGGGGGGAACAGCTTTCAGGGACTGAAATCCGGACGCAAGCGGCATGGGCTCTCTTGCATTATCCACACAATACAGTCCCACTATAACAGGGCTGATAAATACGAGCAGGGGTGGAAATGGAGGGGGTTCAGGCTTCTAACAGTCGAGGAATTTATTGATCTATTTTGAAACAGAAGTGCTGTATAACGCTACACTAACATAGTTTAAACAAGTCTAAGTGCTTCCAGTCAGCTGCTCTCCAGCCTCGAAGACTTCCTCGCTTCTCCTCCCTCCACCTTCCCCGGCGCCGGCGGCTCCCAGCTCTTTTGGGCACAGGCAGTAAAGCCATCAGACTCCAAACAGGGAGACACTTCTGTGCTAAAAAGTGCCTCCCCTCAARTCCACGGTACGAAAGTCATTTGTTTCACCCAACACGCACAGATAACGAGGAAAGGAATCTTCTCCGGAAGGCCTGATTTAGCAGGGGAGACAAGGCAAGTCTCTCAGCCAGCGTGATACGTTGCTGGAGCAAACAGCCGAGAGAAAAGGCTGCTCTTACTGGCAGAGGACCGTTTGCACTGCTTCTTCCAAATCAGATTTCAGCCTTGAGTTAATAAGCCCACCAAGAAACATCAGTGCGAGCGAGCAGCTATAGTATGCCAGCCTAGTTCAAGATTTGTGGGCTGAATTAACATCCACCAGCGAGTTTTCTCGCTTAGAGATGGCACTCTCCCTGGGAGAAGAACCACTTGTACAAATCTTCTCCTGGTTGCTTTGCTGAAGCATAATTTACAAAACTTCTGTCAAGGAAGACTGCAGAATCATGCAAAGACATGGGGAAGGGCATGCAAAGCAGCACTGCGGTAAAAAACGCTGATGATGCACAACCGGAAAGATTTGACGGAGGAGCCCAAAGCCCAATTACATAAATGCTTAGCTTGTAACAGACTCCGGCATTCGCTAGGGACGAGGACAAGTGCTCCGCGCACAGAGGCGTGCCATGTCCATGGACAAAAAACCACAGTGGCACACGATCCGAAACACATGTATTTCTCCTCTAGCGCCAAACCCCAAGTGCAATGCTAAATGATGCTCTAACAGGCATGGTGCTGTTTGGAGAAAAAGAAAAAGGATCTTTAGGATCTCTAAGGGAACAATCTGAAGCACATGAAAATTAAGCTTCGTATTTTATAATAAAATCCTTGCCAGGGGAATAACGGCCCTGCATGTAAGCAGAACACAGCAGAAACCCGAAAAGGCACCAAGTACAATAAGCTGTTTCTTTCATTTGAAACCCTTAATTCAGAGTACAGGAATGATTCCAGACTTCTAAGTCACCGAGCATGCTTCCTACAGCAGGAACAGAAGCTGAAAGGCAGCCAGGTCTGGCACTCAGCACTAGAAGCTGCTGGCAGGAACGGGGTTAGAGCCGAGGCACAAGGTGAAACGGCAGAATCGGACCCCACTCCGTGACGCTGCCAAGCACTACCCGGCAGCGATGAACAGGGTGACGAGCCGCCGCTGTCCTCTTCTAGGCTGGCAGCGTTCTGGGCTGCAGCTCATCCCCTGCTGAGGAGCAGGTAGGCGAGAAGCACGTGTTTCATTAGCTACGGTTCTGGCAGGTCTGCACCGTGTAGTTTCAAGGACAACGCTCAGGAGCGGACTGGGAAAGTTAAGAGAGCCAGAGCGCGCTTGGAGAGCACTCACTACGTGCTTTTCACCAAGGATCTTCTCTGCAAGAACGAGCTTTTGTAAAGCTTAAACCGATACACATAAAAAACCTAATAGAAGCTTCCTCAAAGAGTGAAGCCAAGATGTCTACCAAGAGACGTGAGTCATTTTCAGGCACAAATACATAAATGAAAATCCACAGATCTGGAGTATTCCTAAGCTCCTTACTCATTTCCCAGCTCTGTATTTGCTCTAAGGAAATCTCATTTCCCAGCTTAATTATACGGCTTGAGTTGACACTCTTGGCCAAGTTCAAGGTATGTAGAGCATTTGACTGAATACAGCTTGGTCAGTAGGGCCAGACAAAACGGAAGAACTGAATTACTCTGTTTTTCTCTCTGGTAACACGGGGCAGGGAGAGCCAGGCTGCCATCTCACCTGCCTGCCCGCCCCACGCTTGTCACCTTGCTACGCTGTGTGCTTTACACGCAGTGCCCTGGAACTCCACACCCACAAGACACACACCACCTGAATCGGCAGCAAAGGAACACAAACGCCAGCCAGAAGAGGTCTTCTCGTGAAGGATCCTGCTGTGAGTTCGGCCAAACGGGCGGCCCTTGAGCAAACCTAAACCCATCCTCAAAAGCTACGAGGAGGAGAGGCCTGGCATTTCTGAAGAGGCTTCTTCAAAATGTTTTCATTCCATTCAAACGCCCCCAGCAACTGATATAACATAAAAGGTAGAAGTCTCCTGAAGACGCCTGGGGAAACCACCTTGTGCTCCAGTTTCAGGAAACTCAGAGCTTCCTCACGAACGTGCGAGGGTGGAAGTAGGAAATCCCCTCCGCGCTCGCCGCAGAAGGGAGAGCGCAGGGAATTTCAGGGGTGGGGGCTTGCGTTTCACCTGGGGCTTTGTGGAGGGACTCTATCTGGTTTGTTTCAGAGGTTTGCTCTTTGGTTTCTTTCAGAGGATTGCTTTTTTTCCAGAGGGAAGGAGTGGTTTAAAGGCTTTCCAGAACAGATCAAGTTGGTTTCTCCATTCCTGCATTTCCCAGCTGGCTAATATTCTCCCTTTCCTTGAAAGATGATTCAGGATTTCAACAGAAAAAAGACTGGCTGAAGTCCTCTGGTCACATCAGCCAGACTGACTTCATCTAAAACTCGGTCGCAGGGAAACAGCCACAATGGATTCAGCCCTGCTAGGCGCACGCTTTCCTTCCTTTGGGAAAGTCCGCCCTGCCTAAGCGTCCCGACCAGGAAAGAGCCCCTGCAACTGCACGCCCTCCTCCTCCTGGGTCTTGCTCCGTGCTCCGAGCTGTCGACGCAGGTTATCCGAGCTGTCGACGCAGGTCACGCACACAAGCTCGCAGCTTTGGGTTGCGGTTCTTCCTGCTCGCAGTAACTTGCTGCCGCCATCACGAAACCATCTCACCCCAGGAGAAAGCGTCAAGATACTACAGGCAAATAGGTTTCTCGCTCCAGCCGAAGGGAACACTAATGTTTATGGCACCACTAGACTAGAGCTCTGTAATATTAATTATGCAAAAAGAACGATTTCCAGGTAGTCTCATGAAACACCAAAAAAAAAAAACCAACCCCAAACTCAAAATCAAGTGCATTCCCTCACGCTTACCAATACTACATAAAATACAGAGAGGAGAGAGCAAGACTAAACGTCATTAAATAGTGCACAAATTCAGCTACAATTGGAAGTGGAAGAAAACCACGATCGAATTTCTTAAACAATGAAATACTATAAAAAAGGAGTCTGAAAAATTAACTATTCTTTTATCAGAAGTTAATGAAGCTTACAGGCAGGAGGATATATGCCAAGTCTGGAGCATACATGCTGCTACCAATTAACAAAATGTTCACTCCGTCTCTAAACATTTCATTTTTTTTTTTCCTTCTTGGATCCAAGCAAAACTTACGCTAGTAATTTGAGGAAGAAATTGTTGTTTGGAAGAAACGTTGCTAAAAACAACAGTTAGTAAAGAGAGGGTAAGGTGTTCAAACTGATGCCCGCAAGTCACTGCGGCTGAAGTCTTGCTCTTCAGAGCCAGGCAGCTTGTCCATTTTATTTCCAGATTTTTCTTCTCCTGGTGCACTACAGCTCTGTATTTTTTTTTTTTTTTTATTTTATTATAAAGCTGTGCTGAGTATGTGTGCACGCCAGGCGAAAGCCTTGTGAGAAGTAGTGGAAATTTCAACCGCAGATTAGCATGAAAGCAAAAGGGGTAGGTGAGGAGCTAAAGGAGAGGTACTGGAACTCCGGAAGGCCAAAGGGGCACAAGCGCTTATCACCGATACCAACACGTCCCCCTGCATCACACGGGAAGTCAAGAGGGACAGAAACGGTATTTCAGGCCAAACCAGCAAGTTGCTTTCACTGCACCCCAAGAGGCTCACAGACGTGAGCTCCCGGGCATCCCCAGCGAGCTCCAACTTCTTGGAAAGTATATGAGAGGGAGAAAGGTAGGAGCAAACAGCCCGTTTTCAGCGGAAAGGAGCCATGAAACAGTCAACATTTCCTTTTTCTTCTGCGCAGTGAACAACGGAAAAAGCTAAAGACCCTGTCCTGGGCTAACACCTATTACTTCATGTCACACATTTGCTTAGATSTAATTATAACTATAATTAAACTATAATTAAAATTTCCTGCATGGATGATCATTCCATAAAGAAACCACCTTTCCCATCTCAGTTCAGTTGTTTCTATAGCGGCATAAGTTAAAAATCAGGAAAAAATCCGCTTCTTTCAGAATGCGGCCATGTGATCAGTCTAATCAGTAATCGTTATAAAAGTATAATTATGCCGGTAAGTGTTCCCATACGTCAGCAATTGATCTCCTCAACGTAACAAGAGCCAACAGATGGCACCGACAAATTGACTACATTGAAAAAAAATCAACATGCTTATTTAGGAGAAACACATTTCCTAGAATTGTTCCGAGGAGYCCTCCTGCTCCAAATTCCTCCTGGAGAACCCTCAATAAACGCTCACTGGATGCCTTCTGCTGTAGATTAACATGTCCGTGCAACCGGGCTCCCGCGTTGCYCCGCGAGGGCACGTGGCAGAGTACAACTGAATGAAAAGCTGCCGCCGGTGCAGGTCTTTGGACTGATAAATGAATAAGCCTGGAGAAGGCCAATCTAAATGCAAAGGCAGGCACCTGAATTCCTTCTACGTTTGCAAGTTATGTCAGCTAAGAAGCCCTCTCCTTTCCATCCACTAGAGCTACAGTCTTACCAGGCTGACAACATGAGCTCTCAGAGGGACGGACAGAGAAGAACTTCTCCTTCCAGCTGCTCCTGCCTGCCAGAAACGCTTGGGAAGCTCGGGAACACGGCCTGTTTGGATTAAGCAGCTGCTGGAGGGGTAAAAATCACTCCAGTAAGCAGATACTGAAGCTGCACAGGACCTTCAGGAGAACTCCAGTAGCAGAGACCAGAATTAAGACAGAGGGGAAAAAGAAAAGAAAAAAAAAAGAAAAGAAAAATCAAAAGAGAAAAACCTGACATCGGCAGCGGATGCAATCTGCAAAGCATGGCAGTCCCAGCTCAGCACTGTGACAGCACAGCACACCTCAGGAAGCCTCTCGGGTACGATCATATTTAGATGTTAAATACAGCATCCTCCATACCTTCTCCTTGCTGCAAGCGGGATGGTGAGCATTAAGTTGCTGCAATGCCCCTACCAAGGGGCTGAAGCTCGGCTGTTTGCTCTCTCCAGCTGACCTGCACCACACCACACACTCCGGCGTCATCACGTACCCCATGCCGTAGATCAGGCTCCGCCATTGCCTTTTCCCCCACGTTAGAGCTGTCTAGTCAGAAAAGCTCTGCAGGCCAGATAAGCAAGCAAGTATATACAGAAGATGATATGCATATTAGCTACACATAGAGGCAGCTAACTGGCATATGGACACACGGCTGTGGTAAAAACAAAACTCGAACTCTAGGCTACTGTAGGTCGTGTCCCTTTTCGGGAGCTCAGTTTGATAGATGTCACTCCACAGCAACGCCGCGTTTCCGTATGGACAGTCGGATGGCAGAGGCGCATGTTTTCCAGGCAAGCTGTCATCACAAGTCTGCTTATGTGTTTAGGGTCACTAGAAGTGATCTCTCTAGATGCAAATAGGCAATTTGTACAATTTTTAGTCATAAGAAAATGCTCAACAAGAAAGATGCGCTCTAACTGACATTCTAGATAGCCAGATAGTAGCTTGTTACTGAACCGGCGGGACTTCTCTTAGCAAGCTCACGGGCAAAATAGAGGCATCTCCTCCTCGGAATTAACTAGCAGAATCCACCTAACTAACAGTGATGTAGCAGATAAAACTAGGCCATTCTGCAGCAAAATCGGTGGCTTTTGGAGGTGGCAGAAATGCAAACATTGGCAGCAACTGAAAGCAGGAAACTGTGGACCAAGATGCATATAGAAAAGTTGCATTTGCTCAGGAAGGAAGTTATCACCTTGTCCACATCCCTCTTCAGAATCAATGCAGTGACTTGTGTCTTGCACAAGGTGAAGAAAATACTGATGGCGTTTTGAGAAAAGTCAATACGTCCAAATCCTCTTGGCCTGCTGCAATGTTAATACCCTGCTTGTGTGAATGCTGTACTCTGCTATGACCTTTCCTTGTCCCCAGGGGAACAGAACCGGGATTTCAATGACAGAAGCACAAAACCCACATTCACATCTACAGCTCAGCATACCAGCTAAACCCAGTTAAGAAAATCTCATCATTTCAGTGCGTGTGCAACAGCCTACAAATGTGGTTGGAACGGTCGCAGCCAGAGGAAATTCGTCTACAACACTCTCTAGGAGCCCAGCCTTTACCCGTGCTGACAACCAAATACCAATTCCTCGTTTCCCAGTCTCGTATTAAGACTACGCTGGCAGCTGCAGCTTCTCTTTTCAAAAAGAAACTACCCAACACATACAAGGGGTAAACGCCCCCTGCYCAAAACACACTGCTTCACAGCATGAGCTTCAGTGTCAAATTGGTGACTTAATCCCAAATGCAAATTCTTTCTTTTCCTATTCTGAAAGATGCAAGGGATGACAGGTACACTCTTGCACGTTCAGCCACAGCAAGCGAGAAATAATCTCCTGCAAGCAACGAGCAGGCTTGATCGCGTTGCTAAAACTGGCTTCCAGGAACTGTATTCTCCTCCGCTTGTCACAGCTACCTTGCATCACAGGTCAGCAACGGTGCTGTAGAGCTTCTCCTAATTATTTCATCACCTGGGGTAACGGCAGGAAACAATAGAGAGATTCTAAGTTACCTTTACTCGCTGCTGAACATGCTAACGTAAACTACATCACAGGCTGGCTGAACAGCATTAAGGGCGTTAAGATTGCAGAGAAAGGCAAGGGAAACGTAACTGGAGATGCCAGTTAGATAAACAAACCATTTCAGTGCGTGAAGAACCTTCTCCTGCGAATCGGAGGTGCTGCAAGTGCAAGTTCTTCAGCTTGCAGCAGGGACGCACCAGGAAGCATCACCTCAGACTGCAAACACGAGACKTGGGAAGAGACAGTACAGAGGGACAGGCTGCGGGACTTCGCACGGAACTGCACCAGCCAGCTGCTGCTGGTTTGCTGTGAAGAGCATGTCTAGGTCATACGGTATTACTACATAACACTGCAAAACCTGACGGCGGCTCGGCGAGTTACCTGGGCTTCAGGCTGACCAGAACTTCAGAGGACCAAACCGTGACCTGGGAGGTCAGCCATCCGCAGCTTAAGCACCGGAATCCCTTAAGCTACACCACATCTACCTCCAGTCTTCATCCTTCTTAAAGGCAAGATTTCCAGAATCTTTTCTAAGTCCTGGTCAGACGCTGAATCTCCCGGTCCCAGCCACTACTGCCTTCTCTTCCTCAGCCACAGCAAGAGACTACACCGGACTGAGCTGAAGGCAGAGCAAGTCTTAGCAAACCAGACTGCAGCTAGCCACACCTAACCGATTCAAGCAAAAGCATGGTATATTCACACAATTCCTGTCTCTCCTAAATTCCACCAGGGTTGCATTGCACCGYGTTTACATTACAACTGACCTCTCCATCTCTTCATTCAGCACTCGGTTACAAGAGGAGAAAAACCCTCCAGCTCCACRGCTTCAGCTGACATTCGTGCCAGTAATTTGTTTTCAGTTCAGAAGCCTTATAAAATTACTATAACGCTTAACAGACGCAAGTCTAAGAACTTCACAGGAGTCAGAACCCTGAATTAGAGGTGGTATGGAAAATTATGTATTTATCCTAGTCAAGGAAAAAAAAAACCAAAACCAAACCACACCCACCAGTGCCAGCCTACAGTGATGGCCTGTGCTACTGCACTTAAATATGCCCGCACGTCCATCCACAGATAGCGGCCACGAAAAACCGAATGCCTGGTTATGCGATTTGATTGAACTCCTTCATACCTTGACTATAAATGCAGAGTATCTAAGAACTGGTATTAAAAGTTAGCTTAAGCTAAGGGAAAAAAGCTTAGGTAAAAGCCAAGTGAAGGCCCCTCTCCCCACCAATGTTGGGCCCCCCCAGCACAGCTCTTCCTTCACTTCTTTACGGCTTGTTTCTGCCTCGGGATCTTTGACCTAACGAGAGCCTTTCTACGGCAGAGATTGAGATCTCCCAAACCAGTGCGTGCTGTAATCGGTTCACAAAACTCAAGTTGCAAATTAGGCCACTATCTGGTCACATCTAACCTGAGTTGCAGGTGTAAAACACATCATACAGACRCGTAATGGGAAAGCCGCTTTTGCTTGTAGCGTTAGCAGTGGCCCTATAGTGATTATAGGGGGGTCTACCGAGGCAATGCAAGTACTGTGTGGGTTCGCTGGAGCGAAAGGAATGAAAACCCAGCAGTGAACACCGCTGTGGTTCAGCCGTACGATCTGCTGACAGTCTGCAGCGCTACCTCCATGGGTTCTATGCAAATTAAAAGCAATCTTGGCACTTACTACACAAAGAGTGCACTTGCTAATTAAAACCGGTTTTTGAATGAGCTCAGTTAAACTAGTGCAGAACCTTATGGAGGTAGATTTAAATTGATGCAAACCGGTTAACTAGTCAAACGCGATGTGAAAAAGCAGATCCCGGGTCACATAAGCTTGGCTATTCTGGAGAGGAGGCTCAGATCCAGCCACCCTGGCCAGCAGATGCGAACGTAGCATTTCTGCTTAGGCCAGACCGGACTCTTGCTTATGCTACAGCTTGGCCTCCCAGCAACCTGCGCACGAGCGAAGCCAAGAGGTAAATCAAAACCTGGGAGGAYGCTTGCCCACCTTGGTCCCCTTTCAATACAGGTTACCCTCCATCTCGGGGCACCGCGTTCAAACCGTTTTCTTAATCGCTCTCCACCCAGAAAGTACTTAAGCAGCTGAACTTTTGCCCAAAAGCACAGAAGCAGCAAGGTCGGGCCACGTCTGCGCAACGCTGGCCATCAGGACGTGGCACCGACCTCATTTTAAGTCAAGGGGAATGGAAGAAAGGTCTGGGAAAACGAGAAGACAACACAGGATGTTCTTGCCTTTATCTGCCGTATTTCCCACACACAGCGAGCAGYGCACATCAGGCTGCACGTAGGAGGGGAAGCACAAAGCAGCTCGCGTGTGCTCYGCTCCGCACCTCGGCAGCGATGGAAAGAGCTGAGCATCTGAGGGGGAGAGGGAGAGGAGGGGGAGAGCCGCAAGGACGTCACGGGGCAGGATCCTGCGGGAGGCCGGGTTGCCTGGAGACAGAGCCGGCAAGAAGAGGAGGAAAAGCCATTGCCGAGAAGAAAGTCGAAACGTCTTTCACAAGCGGAGTTCAATCCCATGCCCCGGCACACGGTCGCCGAGGGGAGTTTAATCAGAAAGGACATCGTCATCCAACGCGGCCGCGGTTGTTCCRGGTTTCTTCCGAAAACTGCGTTCGTGACTCTGCCGCAGTGTTTCACGTTGTCATTTGTATTTAACGTAAAGTTTTTAGCAAACGCAAATGTACATTAGATTCTCCCCTCCCTCCCCGATATTTCACACCTTCTAACAACTTAAAAAAATCCTGGTGCTGCGCTACAGCTCAGCGCACAGCGGAGTCCCCCGGACCACTACAAAATGCCTGACTGTAACCAGGTGAGACCAAAAACGTGTCAGTTAACCTCAGAGGGCATTTATGCTCTGGGTTTGCCATGGTTCTTTTGTTTGCAAGGACAGGAGAGGGGAGGAGACTACAGTGAATTCATTTACAGTATCAGTCTGACACGTGTCAGACACCCGCAGTGATATCCAACACAATGCAGCAGGCCATAACAGTATCAGGAAAATTAGACCGCTTCTGAGAAAAGCTTGCTGTTATTAAGCGCTGGCGTCTCCCCGACTTGCAGGAATTACACCCAGAGCGATGCCGACTGGCAGGGGGTCGAAGACGCGACTTCCACGCTTCCACTCGATGCTGGTACAGTCTTTTTTCAAACGCGGAGTTGTTTAATTTGTCCCTACCTCACAATCTCCCTGAAAAGCCCAGCGAAGGAATGAGAAAATAAAATCCATATGGAGAAGTGCGTTGGATCATCTATGACTGAAGCTGTCAACTTTTTCTTTCGGACACTTCCACAAGTGAACACCTTTCTCGGTTACTTCTTCCATCCCCTCCGCTCCCCCGCCTCACAGCCACCTCCAGCCGGCCGATGAGGATGGAGCCCAGCGCCCAGCGGCGCAGCCAGCTGGTCAGCTCCGAGGCTGCGCTGCAGCCGAAGCGTTCAAGTAAAAACAAGATTCGGTTTACCGACGCCTTTAACACTCATTTGTCAATATTATGACAGGAGATGTTAGTTGTACATCGTAACTGACCACCATTCAGAGGTCCGACTCCTAACATCTCTTGAGGTTGCCATTCTAAGATTTGAAGAGGCTGTCAAAGAGCCAGTGTTGCTAAAACCAAAAAGCCCATCAGCGTCCAACCAGCGAAGCTTTACTAACACACATCACCCCGCAGTAAGAGCATCTCGCAAAAGCCCAAGTGCAAACTCTTAAGTTGGAACTGATTTATTGTTGCTTTGCCCAGAACAAAGCGATAGTTGAAGCAGCAAGCACACCAACCAATGTATCCAGCTCCTT
This sequence comes from Phoebastria nigripes, assembly GCA_035582835.1. NCBI lineage: Eukaryota > Metazoa > Chordata > Aves > Procellariiformes > Diomedeidae > Phoebastria > Phoebastria nigripes. The sequence continues at coordinate 1,117,554 of JAYKAV010001077.1, forward strand.
TCAGCAGCCAGAGCCAAGGCCTGCTTGCAAGATCACCTGCACTCCAGCGAGCCTGTTTCTTACATTGCTAATGCTCTTGCCTGCAGCCAGCAGAGCTGGAGGAAATCATACGAGACTGTTACTCACTGGCGCTGCGTTAGAGCAACACTAGACTCTTGGACCGAGTTGCTTAGCAGCAGAGTTTTGGAAATGTAGTCGCATGCAGGAAGAAATCTGTCACAGCAGGCTACGCATCAAGAATGCTGTACGGCAGCGGCCACGGGTCCGCCTGCTGCGAAACTAAGCTGTACTTGCTGCAACGCAGAGGCCTCGTTCGAGAGCAGATGAGGAACGAGACACATAGTCCACTTTCCAGGTTTTTAGGGAAAGACTCATCGCAAATATCAGTAGGAAGTCTTCACAAAACTGCTAGGACATTAGCGCAAGCAGGTTTTAAGCGTTACTGAAAGTTCCCCTGGATTGTCATTTTGCTCTAATTCAGTCATGACCTAAAAATGCAAGTGACAAGGAAAAATAGTACATTTCAGGTACACAGCTTAAAATTAGACTCAGATTTGAATGCAAGTGGATTGAATTACTTAAAAGCAAAAGCTCAGCAGTGCAGAAAGTTAGTAGATGGCGTGCATGAAGTGAAGTGCTAAGAAACGCGGTGTACTTTTGGTTTTGAATATTTTTAAGCAATACTTACAATGCAAAGATCACTACTCAGATCGAGAGGTCTCCAACGAGAAGAGGGAATTACCTTAACCCTGCTCATGTCAGAAACACGTACCGAGCAGCCAGCACCGGTGCACAGCAACAGGTCTTGCCACAAGTGAAGAGTAGCTGGCCATTTTTTAACAAGAGCAACATGCACGCAGCAAGAGCAGCTCTGGTTTGGCTCATCAGTCTTCCGTACGCAACACAAGAAATCCTATTGCCAGTGCAATCCGCGAGCTGCAATCAGGAAAAACAACTGGCGTTGTACCAGGATGTGCAGAGCCACAGGGAGCCTTTGCACCGGCTTTCCATTTATTTCCCGAGGCTCCTTAAGGGTTAAAGCAGAGGACTTCTGGAAGATATTAAGCACTGATGTCTTGGCTTCCCTTCTGCAAACAGCAACAACCTCCAGAGGAATCTGTCATCCCGTATAACAACCCCTTTCACTCAACCTCAGCGGCCTGTTCCCTTTGCCTTGCCACAGCCTAAGCAGCAGTGGCTCCGTGCTGGGCTATTACACCGAATTATGCCCACGTTCCGGGGGGGAGGCCAGGTTCTGCAGCAACGCCAGCATACACAGTATTTTTAATATGGAGTTATTATGTGCAGTTATATTCCGAAGCATAATAGCTCCTGGTTAAAAAAGAAGGCTGTAAGAACATTAACTATCACATTGGGATCACAACAGCATCAGAGAAAATCTGAAGTGACAGATAAGATGGAACAAATCACTATTCCACTTCATATGCCATYGAGTCCATTTGGGAATATGGTATTCTGGGCTCCGAGATACAAGCTCGCACAGATATTTTCCTAAGCCTGTAAGCGTTAGGTCTTTTCTATACTGAAGCGAATCTACTTGGATATTCAAAATAAACCAAAAGCAACAGCTCACGCGACAACACACGCTCGCAGAAGAGGCAGTTACCCTGTGATACTGCTACAGCACAATGACTGCCAAACAGCAAACACGTGTACTGGGGGTACCCCCCAGTGAATCACGAGCCCTTCTCAAAAGGTCCACAGCTAGCTCACGGTGCCAGCGAGAACGCCGCGCGCCCTACACTGAGGAACCCGTACCTGGCAATTGTCAGCTTTTCCCACAAGTACTGCACGTCTCTGTTTATAAAGGCTGCTAAATAACCAGAAAGTCAATGAAATCAGAGCTATGAAAAAGTCCCATCTGATAGGCAACGTCCTGAGGCAGCCGCTAACTATCAGCACGTCGAGGTTTTGCATAAGGTCCGTAGAAGTTACAAGATTTCAGATGCATAAAACGTTCACGTCAGCATCGACAGCCTGCTGCTAGCAGGGACTGTACCTGCAATACAGCTGCGACTGACGGCGCAGGGGAGAGGACAGCGGCACCGCAGCCTGGCTGCACGGAGCAGGACTGCCCAGCTGCAGAGCGTGCGGACACCAAACGCATCCTTCCTTACTCTAACGGGGTAGGGTGAAAGGCACTTCCCGGGGGCGAGCTCGTTCCCCATTCAACTTCCGTACGTAAGCGAGCACTGCTCCCTCACTCCGTCCGTTCAAGATCACAATTAGAAGGCGATAGTATCGCATTTATTTCTGCGATTTTTTTTTTTTAAAGGTGCCAAATGCGTTCATGCTACGGGATCTGGAGTATACCGAGCAGGAAGGGGCCAAGATTTTGACAGGAAAGCGAAGGATAAAGCCAAATGCCAGATCTAGATGATGTATTCAGAAATTTTTAGACGCTGCGTTTCCAGCAGCAGCCTTTATACATTTGCCATGATTAGACGGCAGTTTCTATGGGAACAAATAAGCAGCGGCCCCGTCACAAGATGTCTTGTAAATGGCACTTTCTTACGGCTTAGCATGAAACGCACCATCCCCTCGGTACGTCTAGAGATGTAGGCTCCCAGGCTCCTCAGCGTGATCGTGTTTTAAATGCCGAGGGCAGCGTACGTGTGCATTTATGATGAATATCCACTGCTTTGCAAGACTGTGCTAGCCGTCAGGATTAATGTATTCTCGGTGGCAGCCAACCCATTCGACATCTGCTTTGATTTGGGCAACTTCTCCTGCCCGTATAAACGTTCATTCTGGGAGCAGTCCTCCTCTTTGTGAAAAATGCAGGCAGCAGCGGAGTGCTAGTGCCACAGCCGAACTAGCACAGACCAGCCGAGAAAAGACGCCCACCTCTGGGAAAGGTACAGCAATTTGAAGATAAAAAGCACTGCGAAGGCTAAGCATTTCTTACCTTCTGTGCCAGATATTGGATCTTGGTTTTCCTCTGGACCACTTAGCCTCTTCCCCCCCCCGAAATATCCCCAAACATCTACAGGCTGAACTTTAACAACTGATGAAGGATCTGAGCCAATGAAAGCCCGAATCACAGGAAGATTTCTCATGTCGCAGCGTCGCCTAGCAAAGATTTCTCCCGATCGGGTTATCAGCTTGTGAGGCAGAATTATAACGGATGCGCCAAAAGCACTTTCAGTACAATGCCAGCGTTGTCGTTATGCTCAAAGGAGTCYAGTATTTGTGCGCACGTAGGGCACCAATACACACGGTATCAAATAACGAACGCTGGTTTCAAATCTCCAGGCGGTGCCAGATCTGCACACCTCCAGAGGGGAGACCCAAGCAACCGCAAACGTTCGCTCGTGCAAAGCGAGCCTCTGAATCGGGCCCGGAGCCAGCCGCGAGGGGTGGACAACCACAGCATCTCTGCGACAGCTTCACTTACTCGTCGGTTCAACTACTGCCTGCTTGGGACAGTTCTTGAAAGGCTGTAGTTTACCTCTCGAAGACGTCTCCATCAATAATATGTTTACTACCTGGCTGCAAACCCTAGTAGCTTTAGTCTGCATTTGGCTCAAAAAAGAATAGGAACGATCAAACCAATGCAACACAAGTTTTTAGCCCCAAAATGTCGGAATTTTCACTGCAGTCACAAGAACACAGAAGAAAGCAATTTTCTTCTCAAAACCATTGCCTCCACTTACTATCTCCACTCCTTCAGTTAATTAAAAATCCCTCAACTAGCTGATTTAGGGAGGGTTAATGTTATTGTCAGGAAGATCTGTTCCACACTCCCCTGGGCCTGAAAACAACTGTGGCTGCCTCCATCCCCCGATTACACAAAAGAACATTTTCAGACTCAGCAAAGGTTCCAGATCATCACCACCCCTCACTCCAAAACTGTTATGAAATGAAGTGGAAATTTTTAAGAAGAGAAGCCAAAAGTGAAACTGTAAGGAATGTAGCCTTCAACACATTAACCCTCAACAACCAAGAAGAAAAAAAAAAAACCAAAAAAACTTCCAAGCACCGGAGAGCCCCTTCCTCACCCTAATCTTGCATGTGCTTTGCAGTAGAAGCAAACCAAATCGTGCCAGTGTTAGTACCACAAATTTCAGGAAGGCTGCCTCCCCCGTGCCCCCCCCCGCCCCATCTATTTCTCACTATTTGCACTGGCTCAGAAAGACATTTACTAGATGCATTGAAAGTAGTGACCGTAAAACCTCAATCCGGTCACAGCAGCTTCTCTGCTGGAAAGGGAGCAGGCAGCACGGTGGTACCGCTGTCCATAAACCAGCACACCCAGGGAACCGCCTGGCTGGGATCTCACTCCACCGTTACCGTCGGTCACCCTGCCCTGCAAGGGACCTCCTCGGGGACACTGCTGAAAACGAGAGCCTCTAAGGGCACAACAGGAACAGCAAAGTCAAAGCTCAACTCGGCTGACGTTTGCAACCTGCTGATCTTCCCCGGGCTCCTCCAAACCCCCTGTTAGGTGGGAGAACCACTGGCTGCCTCCACCCTTCTGCTTTAGCAGAGTTTACAAAAGCACAGAGGAAGACGCATGGTTGGCAACTTACGTTCGATCACAAAATTTGGCTTGAAATAAACCAACATTCTGCAGTGGAAGATTAGGGGGAATACCCAAGTAAAGTCAGAAATTTCCTCGCTCTTAACAAGCGAGAAGCTCATAGCTGGCTGAGGACGAAAACACCCTTGCAGTTACTTCCACTAATAGTCACCGGTGACATCAGAAGGCAGCACCTGCCTCTTGTCGCTTTAGGAAGCTTGCTTCTCCTCCCAAAGAACACAATCAAAAAGATCAGCTTAAAATTTATATTTGTTTCATAACAAAGCAAGCTTGACAGAAGATCCTTCCTCAGCAGGAACTGCATGGACCAATTTTTTAAAGAATCACCTTTCACTTCCGTATAGAACTGAATTACAACACTAGAGAAGCCTACAAGCCACTTCCAACAATGGTATCTGATTTCCCTTATCAGTAGAAATGACTTAAACCCACAGATAACACACTCAGGAGTTGAAAACCTACTTCAAAGCCAAAACATGACACAGCAACGGCCTCTCAGGGCAGCACGGTCCGAGCAAAACGGCACCCAGACGGTCAACTGCTGTGCAACAAGAAAAGGCTGCCAAAGCCACCCGGGGGAACTGGCTCCCACGTGGGTCGGCGTGCTTCCACCCGTGCCAGGTGTTGAGTGCTACTTCAGCGCAGAGGAAAGAGCCTTGGAGACGAAGGGCACTGCTGCAAATCTCCCATCCTCAAGGACCCCACAGTTCTACAACACACAATACCTCTTCACACCGCTCACGCAGCAAGCGAGAGCCCTTAAGATGCATGTTTTCCCCTTCTGAAGGTGGATAAGCTGAGGAGTCCTCCCGACAGCTCAACAAGCAAAGGAGGTAAGCATTCGTCTGCAAAGAGGAAGGAGCCCTGATCAAGGGTTATCGTAAGGGACAGAGCGGAGATTTTATTTCCAGCTTCGCTGGCAAAGCAGGGAYAACATCACCACCCATACTCTTGTAAGAGGGAACCAAACACAACAACCGGGAAGTCAGACCTCGTGTTCATCGCTCACCTTTCTGTGCAAGCTGAAGCATAACACAACTCCTCAGAGGAGTTAATTCAGCTGAGGACAGGACAATTCCAGAGCTTCACACTAAACACCCAAGCTACCCACCGCTGTCCAAGTATCGCCCACAGCCATTAACTGCAGGTTGGTGACAGCACGTGGCAAAGGGCCAAAAAAAAAAAAATCACAAGCAGCGATGGATGTCACGGTCCTATCACTGCCGCTCCATCTAGGTAAATCAGACACGTTCCTCTCTTCCAACAAGCTAGCAGCTTCGCCTGGCAAAGCGGGAGACGGGCAGCAACCCAGGGCTCAGGTGTCCGGCGAGTTTTGAGGAGGGTTTCTGCCCTCGGCACCAACGCAGTCCTCAGGTGCGTGACAAATAACCATCGCTGCACCCCAGCTCTGAAACTTAAAGCAAGGGACAATGGAGTGTTTCTGGAGCACGGAGACACTGCTATTTTGAAAGCAGACTTCCGCGCTGTAGTACCGAAATTCTAATTGTGGCTGCTGCTTTGCATTGCCACCGTAAATCCTGCTCTGAGGGAGTAAGACAGCAGCCAATACACGAGCGTAGGCATTGCACAACTGGGCTTCTACAAGCCCTTGGTGTGAAGAATAATGTTCTTAAAAGATTTAATTTCTAGGGAATGTTTAAATACTGAAGAGTAAACACTGAGTCAGACACATGCACTAAATACAGGTAAATGCAGCAGGGGCACGTGGAAGCAAAGCCGCAGCCTGGAATTCACTCAATGCCTCCTCTTGTACATGTGAAACTCAGGGCCCGAGAGGAGGACAAAGCCTCTTTTATACGTGCAGAAACTGCAAGAAAACAAAACCCAAACAAATAAAGCCAATCTACAGATCCGTTTGGGAGTCTTAAAACAAGCCTGCAATACACAACTTCACGTGTCTGAATTTTCAGTGTTTGAGCTTTTTCTTATGTATAAAGCACAATGCTCAGACAGCAAGTACTTACAACCCAAGGAATCATCGAGCAGAACAGCAATACAGAAGAAGAGGTGGGTCGATGATCATTGCAAACGTCTAGGAAACTACGGTGCATCTTTGGGGAGGTGACTCTGTACAGTAAGTATTGCTCCCTTCCRCGCGTTAAGTTTAACAATCTAAATATACGCTGGTCTTCCCATTTCACGGTATTTCCTACTTCTTACAGCAAACAGGTCAGTAGTAATTGTCCCAAGAAGCTGACAACACATTTCGATTTTTCTTTCAGTAGACTGAAAATATTTACTTTCACAAGAACAAACTGATGCAGCTATTGAACTATTTTTCTTATCCCAGATCTTATAGTACAGCAAGATGCACAGAAAAGCAAAAGAACTGTATATTAAGGTAACTCTCCAGTTCAAACAGCCACAAAACACAGAGGTGTGTGTATTTTCTACAAATTCTTGCTGGCCATACACCACATAGATAACAGGCATTTTCTGTTACCAAACCACCCTTCCTAAAGCGCGCCACCAGGAAACAATGCTCTGTTTGACAGTATCCAGCGCTACCCAGAAGCGCCAAGCTTCCCTCTGCAGAACACATCCTAGCACGTAACGGCATTTGTTAACACCCTTGCACAGCTAAACTACTCTTTCAAAACAAACGCAACAAGCCATGACAAAAGCGGAAGGCACAGCTGGAAGCTCGCACAATCTCTGCGACTTCAGAAACGCAGACCAGAGGGTTAGTTCAGCGCATCCGCCCAGACAGGGCTTTCCCTACCGACTCACGGGCCGGCTACCTCGGGCTGCCCAGAGGCGCAACGCCTGCTGGCCTCTGCCCTCGCTTCATGTCCGAACAAAGTTCAAGCCCCTCGTGCCCAAGGGAGTTTTGCCTCCTCGGAAGGGGAAGGGGACCACAGAAGGTTCTCTGCAAACTTGGCAGACCATGTGGGAACCGATACAGCCAGGGTGGGCAAGCTGGAGCCAGGAGAACAGTTTTGGCTCCTAAGCTAGAAGCCTGAAAAATTGGAAGTGGCACTCCATTTGTTTAAATTACCTTCTGAAACCATGCTCCATATGTGGGAATGAACAGTCACTCTGGTAGCCCTAAACACAACCAGGAGTAAATTGTTCCAAGATGCACATCTGCATTTACCAAAGATTAGACAGATAGGCTGCCAAGTCAGGATTTGATTTTCCCTACAAGACTTTTTTTTTTTTTTTCCTCCTTCAAGAACTCTTAACTGAAAATGGCAGCACAGAAAGGTACTATATATGGAAGAGGAACAGATCACCATCACCCCCGCCTCGTTCAGATAAAGGTCTCGGTCTGTCCTCCCGCCTTCTGCGAGCAAGGACCACCAAACAGAGCACGCCCTGTTTGTCCCTCTCACAATGCACTTACATAGCCCACGTCACCCTGGAATCCAAGAGAAAAAAAATATCTCCCTCACCAGCCTGCAGAAAGAGCGGTTTCAGGAATTCAGTTTCACATTTTATGCATCATGCCCACATCGGCATTATTCTGAGGGCACGAGAAAAAAACCCTTTGCGTTTAATCTGTGAAGCAGCAGCGTCTCTGTAGCCCTCATACATGCCAGCTCCCAGGAAAAGATGTCTAACCTTTCCGTGGTCATTTTTAGGGCTGCAGTGGAAGAGAGGTACCGCAGTCCCGGCCACAGCCGGGAAGGCAGATGACGTCGAGTCGGTAAAGTCTGTCTTAGGGGTAATTTCAAAAAGCACAGCACACAGAGCAAGGCTTCACTTCCCTCAAAGGTAGTACAGCTACTCCTACGTTTATGGACTGGACTTCACCTAACAAAGAACTGACACGGAAAGCAGATTAGAGAGTAGCTCGCGTTGATCTGGTTTAGAAGCGCAGCAACTGTTGATGCTAAGCGCACCGGAGGGGCTTTCGGGCATACGAATTCTTTTCTGCACTTACGATGCTATCGATTGAGACTGGAGGTCAGCTACATGGATTCTGGGACGGTGATGGGATGGGGTGAAAGTACTCCAACAGCAAGGAGCAATTACCTTTTATTTTGCACACGTACCGGGGGATCTAGAAAGGACAAATGCTCAGCATCACACCCAAGAACTTCAGCRCGAGCAATGTAAACTGCAGGACTAACGTCTCCCACAGTTGGGAACGTTACAGAAGATTTGGGCAAGCCTACGTGGCTACGGCTCAGTCAGCTATCTTCCAGGGAAGAAAACTTCTCCTACAGAACTGGGCCAGTTCTACCCAAGTTCTTTATTCATCGCTATGCCACTGAGAAAGCAGTTTTTTCATATTCCTGCACATCTGTAAAACACAACAAAATTAAGAGTACGGATGCAAGCTTTGAAGAAGTGATTCTTTCTTAACGCAAGGACTACCAGAGGCCCAGCTTGAGGGCAAAATCTCCATCCCGGAGCAAGCCCACTCCGTCCTTACCAGAAACAATGCCAGCATACTGGCAGGTTTTTTTTAACACGCTACCTAGCCCTTGAGCTCTAACGCTGTAACGTGCTCTGCCCCTTTGCGCTGTACAGTCAGAGGGGATTTTAGTGAGGAGCTCATACTGTATGGATATCGAATGACACGTCCAGTAAAACAAGCTGCTTGCCTTCTAAACCTGGAATATCACAAGACCACTACATAAATGTCAAGAACAGCAGCGCCCGCTGAACAGCCGCAAGCTCACTTGTTGCGTGCTGGCTAACATTAGGACACGATCACCAAACAACTGCATTTCCAGCAAAGCATGCACAGTATCCTGCTTATTTAAGACTAAGCACCGCTCAGTTGCTCAGGTAACCTAAACACAGTATATGCCATAGGGCCTGCAAATAATTAAGCACAGACCGCCAGCGCTACCTGGTCTGAGCAGCAACTGGGACCATTGCGAGGCATCTTTCTGAAAAGAATTCCTGAAATTCTCTTTTTCCAGCGCTCTAACCAACTTGGAAGGCCTTAGCTCAATCACAGAAAAACGTGAGCAAATACCCGGTCTGAAACTTTTGACTTCACACAATTAAGAGTTAGATCTGTTTTTATTTACAAGGCCATATTCTACAGCTAAGCAACGTTCTTCTGCATCGAGCTTCTTAGGTTTGTAATTCTGCTTATCTGGCGATAGGCAATTTACCAGTATTGGGCAAGAAAGCGTGGAAAAAGTGTAGCAATCCAAACACAGTATCTTGCTTATTCACGCTTGATATCAACATTGTACCCAAATATTGACTACTTGGCCTTAGGTAGCTAATTTACAAGTTAACTGCATTCTTCCGCTCTTTAGCATTTTTAACCTAGCATGCRCTAAAAGTCCCAGATGCCTGAAACAGCTGTAACACCCGAGAAAACGGTGATACTAAAGAAAAAAAGAGAAATCTAAAGCTGCATAAAGGTTCCATAACACACAATCTTTCCACGCGGCTGCAGAGTCGTACATAAGTGCTATGCAGCTCTCTGCTGAGCACATACTGAACCAATTACACAGGAGCCTCATAAGACCCACACAACATCAGGAGCTATCACATTATAGATCCTTATGTAAGAGACAATGACGTAAATACAGTCTCCCTTGACACATGGAGGGTGCAAGATGAGTGAGCCTGCAGGAATTTCAGATCACATTTCCGATCTCCCTTATTCATTCATTTGTATCATTTGTGATGACCTTGCTCTCCAGGGACATATATTACCAGGAGCAGATAAATGAGATTTCTACTAATTTAAAATATAGCAGCAAGAAAATGAAGGCACTGCCTCGCAAGGCTGATTATTTTTTTCTCTCTTTAAATGCAGATGAAAAAAAAAGCTTATTTACCAACTGCAAGACCGGTAACGCTAACAATCATCGCTGCCCTCAATGCTAGAAACTAGATAACCCAGAGAGTTTGCATTTCAGCCGCAATCTCTCTTCTTGGGAAGAGAGAGAACATCATGAGAAACATTCAGGCTAGTGAAGAAGCCTCCAAGGCAACATACTATTCCTTCCCTCCCCCCCGCAGTCCTCCCCCTCTGCCCGCTACCTCCACAAATCCCAACAAATTTATTTCCATGCGGACTAGTTAATCTCTTATCCTCTAGACACGTCCAAGCAAATTTAAAACCACACATCAAAATCCTAACCAGCTAAGATCAAAAGACAGCGCTAAAATAGACCTTGGGCTTATTTCAATTCAATCCCAGCACCATCCAGCCCAGCAGCAGGATGCAGGAAGATGTCAGCCACTGGAAGAAAGCGGAGAACACCGTATGTGCCTACATGTTACTTTTTACCCTGTCTCAGAGCATGCAACGGGAACACGCAGGCCGGGAAGCCGGCCTGCTCTCAGCAGCCTCATTCGTGCACGCTTGCATCAGGCATGCAGAGTCTTGTTTCTGCTCAGGCCAAGCGCGTGTGAGGGGCTGCCGCTCCTGCAACCACAGCATGTGCCATGATCTTCCCAGGAAAATCTCTTTCAACGCAGGCATTTTTCCCGAGTGTCTGCCTCGTGGAGGGGAGAGCATGGAAAGCTTAAGGGTATTTCAAACCATGATACTCAGCAGAAATAGAACTTCCCCTTCCTCACCAAGTCAACCATGCTTGGTTTTCTTTCAAAGGCCTAAGGTTTAGAAACGTCAGTTTCAAGGGGTTACTCGCACTCTTAAAAGGGCTAAGAGTATGCAAAGTGACATCTACTTTCCTTACCAAAAGCCACTCCATCTCCACCAAGGCCAACGGGACTCAGGAGCAGCCAYGAAAAACTCAAGTTTTCCCAAGCAAAGTCGCCCAACCCCACCGGTGCCGAATCGAAGTGCAGCCAGGCAGTATGCAGCTAGCCATCCACTTAGACAGCTTCTAGCTCAGAGCACGTAAGCCAGATCCATTAGCATAAGCTAACCACTTTCAAATCAGTCAGCAAACACACCTGTGCTGCTGTCCTGCATGAAAGGCACCTTACAGCGTTTTTCCTCTGAGCAGGCAGAAAGCCTCAGACTTCCCCCCCTGCAACCGGCGAGGAGAAAGCCAAGCCTCACAGAATCGCACCTTGCCCAAAGGGGCTTTCGCTGTTTGCTGGTTACAATTTTGCTGGAGTTGGGGTAGCGAAGAGAGGAAAGAGTCGAGCGGAGCTGGCGCAGCCACAGAGATTTGTGCAGTGCAGGACGACTTTCTGTCTGTCTCTCCAGAAGTGACCTTCAGTCGCGTTAGCTTGACTTTCTATGATTCAGGTACAAAACGAAAATGAGTTTCTATTCTAGCACGTACCAAAAATTCCTTAAACGCAACAGCTGCCTCAGGGGAAAAAAAGAACTTTTCCCTGCTTATGGAATGTGGTAGAGTCTTAGAGAATAAATAACAGTGACATCCGAGATAACTCTAATGGGCTAGGGCCAGTGCACGCACCTTCTGAAGAAACCACAAGCCTGCTAGGGAGTAAGTCACTCCCATCAGCAAGGCTCTACAAAAACATGTTTCTTACAAGCTACAGCTTCCACTCGTTACGCATCACATTCCTCTTCTCATACCCAGACGCGACCGCCAGGCTCAGAGGTCAAACTACAAAACCTGGCTAAAGTAATTAGCTGCACCATCATATCACACGAACRGCCTGTGTACCCCAGGGAGTTGCAAAAGACAGACCTATCGTTCCAGCAGGATTAACAACTTGGAAATGCTTAAAATTTGAAATCACATTAAGAGGAGTTAAAGTTTAAATAATACAGTTTCACATCCTAACGCAGGTGAATATAGCTTTAGGGTCAGTTGTCAGGAGTGATGTAGCCAAAGAGCGTTCAACTGCAATAGCCACGGCAGCGACTGGAGCCAGGGGAGATAACGGTATTAAATGTCATCAGAAGAGCAGAATATGAGCTATGCTCGTCACTGCATACACAACACCCACTACAGGCTGGGAAGTTCAGAACTACCGATGGGCACAGAATACTTAAACGCTGCCAAGCTGAAATCGTTTTCCAGCTTACCGTTCAGGAACAACTAGTCCACGGGCCACAGCTTACCAGCGCACAGATCATGATGGCAAGAGACAATGAGCGCACGTAAAAACAATTGCAAACCAGACGGTGAGCCAGCATAGTGCTCCATGAGTAGGAAAACGCAGCTGCTAACAAGCAAGACGGGCAAACAACTCTAAGAAGACACAGTGTACGTCAAGTGGAGTTTTACAACAACCAAGAAGAAACCCCACATTAGCAAGACCTGAGGAACAGCCTGGAATTATCTTCCAGCAAGCCCTCCAGGATACAATAATCTCTCACAATCGTACCACTGCAACACGGGCTCTGACACTGGCAGCTGTAAGACTGAGCTGTGCCTGCTAGCACAGAACATACCTCATTTCTGGGTAGCATGCTTTGCGAGCTGCAACACTGTCCAAAGAACAGCTATCGAGGGACAAAACCAATTCGCACAAGCCGTTACAGAGTCTCAAGCACAGTCCCACAGCTAAATGCAAAACCGGCCTGTGTGCTTAGCCCACGGAAACCCGAACAGAGCGCTAACAGAATAGCTGTCGAAGCAAAACGAACAGCAGCACAGCACCTCACACGATGAGGATCAAACATCACAGCTTCTACTCGGTCTCTCTGGTCACGCTCTCCTCTCCTCCCTCTGTCACGTTCACCTCACTGTACTTGAGAGCTCTTGCTTTCGTCTGTCCAAGGGGAAGCTGGCTAGCTGAGGGTAAACAGTTCTGCTTAGTCCCTCTGGGGAAGAAGAAAGAAAAAAGCTTTCCAACGTCACTGAAATGGAATGTGAGGGAACTAAGTGCACTTGGTAGGGGGAGAAAAAGGACAGCCTTACACTCCAACCTGTCTGTACACAGCACTCAGCTGTGGAAAACACAAACAGAGCGTTCAACAATACATCTGGGCTTGTGCTTCAGATCCGTTTTGCTCTGAGGGTCTGAAGAGATATTTTGGTTCATAGAAAAGTTATGTTAATCAAATGAATCATTTAATAGGAATGTACACTCATCCCAAAGCAATGGAAAATCTAGAGATTAAAATGTTCAATCTACGCATCCAGCATAAAAGGTTAGAGTAACACTTCTTTAAAAAGCATTACTCATCCCCGCTTCAGCTGTACATCACTGCAGAGGTGTGGAGAAAGGAGGATGAACAGCATCAATAACTTATCAGCTGCAGTACAAAACAACCAGGTAAGAGCCATAAAAAGCATAAAGCAAGACCTAAAGCACCTCAAACGTAAAAAGCCTTTGTGCAGTAGGGCCACCTCCTAGTCACTGAATCTTGAGGTGGACGATATCTGAGGCAGGCTTTCAGCTCTATCCCACTCTCACTGTATCCGAAGACATGCATATCATGGTGGTAGACTCGCACACTTCTGCTAGCATTGCAAGAAATTCCCTGTCTCAAAGAGCTGATAGGGGGTTTGTTGAAGCGCTGTAGCTATTTACCTAAGGAGAAAAAAAAGAAAACAATGCAAGTCTTGGTTGAAAATAGCATGAACTCTGCATTACACGCATGCTTTCCTAGGCTTCTAAAGCGACAGTCAAGAAGTGCAGATACACTGCTACGGATCCGAGTTTTTGCAGTGGCTGTTTAAGGAAGTTAATTTACAAAGATTAAGCACCACAGCGATCCTACACATGGCCCATTCTTTGCTAGGGGTTACATAACGAGTTTTTGAGTTACCCATTCCAACTCGATCTTACGATCCCATCCCATTTTACGATCTAAAACGTAACAGCACACAAGCGGACCACCTCCTTGCATAGACCCAGCTCTCTGCATTGCCATTCTGCGGGGAGTCTGGAAGACAGGCAGCAAATTCACCCCGACAGGAGGTAAGCTGGAATCTCTCCCATGCCACACACCCTCCTAAAACCCCTCCTCAATTGCATTCAGGTCTGTCGAAAAGTAATGCAATGAAGAGAGCATATGGATGGATCCAAAGATATTCTGATTCATTACTGAATGCCAGCAGACGTATTGCTGTAATTAGCCTCTAGCTCAGTCGCAAGATTTGTTTCTGAAAAGTCTTGGAGCCAACAGATCTGGTTATATAAAGCTCAGACCCTTCCTCTTTCCCATGAGCTGATAGTCTTCTCGATGGCTGACTGGTGTTCGCTAGTAAAACATTCATCCCTCCACAGACGAAGATGAGGCATCTAATCAAAACAACTTCCCTGCCCAGCAGTCTGCTGGTGGTCTAGCCAAAACTGGCATTGCCAGCTAATGCCCAATTATAGAATATCTGCCAAAGATCAGAGTCTCCGTCAGAAGCTGTCTTGCTACGAAGAGCAAGGACCAACCAGCCTGGCAAGCAGCCAGCGCCAGGGACTGACGGTTCTGCGCAAGAAAGTCTGTTGCACCCTCGCTTCCACAGAGAGCCTACAGCTCGAAGCGAGCCAAAACATTTCAGAAACAAAGCTCGTGCACCATAAAACCCTGCACGCGTTCCTTTACTGGGATAGATCCTACTGCCATCAGGGTAGCACACCATTCTTTGCCTTAGCATACCTTACCAACTGAACTGGCTGACCAGGCAGCCAAACAGAAAAGGTTCATTAAGTTACCGAGCACTTTTAAATAACTGCAGGTTACTGCTGAATGTTCTTTCTATCTTTTATCTAAACAAAATGTTACAGGACTAGGCTTGTTTTATGCAACAACGCCCTTGTAGCTTCTACTCCTGATAGCGAGCAAGCAGTTAGTTCTGTACACCTCACTGAGCGATCAACTCGCTTACCTTTTTCCACCTTTTACAAACCAATGCCTGAAAAAATTAAAAGATATTCTGTCTTCTGAGCTGTGCCTCCCCTTTTTGGTTTCTTTACTCACAAATACGTAGCAGGATTCCACCACCACCACCCCCCCCCAACATTCTGATAAATAAAGCTTGTGGTTTAAGCTTTACTGGAAACCATGCTTCCTACCTTGCTAGTTTTTCATATTACTCTCTCTCTCTCTCTCTCTCATTAAGCATTTTAGATACTTAAGTAGTAAGTCAGAAGTGAAAGGAAGGTTCTCAATCATGAGACCTAAACAAAACTGGTCCTTCGTGAGCTCATAGCTCCTGATAACTACCTCATCTTCTGGCAAAAGTTGTCCAACGCACTACATTATCTTTACACCTTTGGTTGTCTGAAGGGGGTCAAACAAACATGTTGTACTTCCCTTGCAGAAGGCTGGTAGTACTCCTGTGGTTGGTTAATACTTGCAGCGGAGATGTATTAACTCACTAAGCTATGGTAACTCAGCGGCTCGCAGTCACCTGTAAATAACCAAGGTCCCTGTCCGAAAAACGACAGTCTGAAGAGACAAGTCAAGTGCAGCAAGGCACAATGGCGGTGAAATACAGTTAGCCATCCCAGCACGCCCTCCAATTATTCCACAGAAACTCACTGGCTTCTTAGTGAGACTGCAGCTCTAGATGCGCTTTATCCAGCAATTCTCAACACAAAATACATAAACAGTCCCTGGAGCACAGATGGAAGCTGATGCCTATCCCCTCCCAGGGGAGTTCCCTCATCACTAGGCTACAAGATCATGTTCCCTCTTGCTTTCAGTCTTTGATGATACAAATCTTACGTTCCTTCCTACACAGTACCCCAGTTTCAACATGAGAGGTAGAGCATCCCCTCCCTTATTAGCCTGTAGCTTAGTGATTAGGGCACTCTCAGAAGCCAGAGTCATGGTTGCCCCAAGGCTCAAGGAGATGGCTCATCTCTGGTATCGCAGTAAATGCAATTTCCCATCTCCCTTTCACTCACCTACGGGGTACCGGTGTTCACCCGCGACGGATGACCTCGGGTGCAGCTAATGAACCACATGCAAGCTTCGAGCTGGAAGACACTCCAAAAGCACACTCATCTGCCCTGCGTATAGATTTGCTCTTCCCATGAGAGCGGGATGCTGAAGAAAAGGGCCAAGCTGTTTAAGAGCAGAAGTAATTCGGTTTTTCTCCTCGTAGCAAATCAAAGCCATACAACAGCATTTTACTTAAGGAGACTTGAGAAAGGAGCGGAAACCCAAGCGAGCCAACAAACAAGAGAAAAAACAGGTACATTGAGAAGTACCGTCTTATGTATGAAGTTTTAAGGTTTAAGCCAAACTATCTGGAGCAAGATGAAACTCCATCCGCCTAGCGCCACCAGTTAAATCTCTCCCCAATACAAGCATCTCAACGTGAACCAGAGATCTGTGTCCAACAAGCACACAGGTACTGCTCAAGCTTCTGCTGCCGAATGCCTACTTCCTCCACACGTCTGCAGCGCAGTCATTTGGCAAAAAGTCAGCTATTTCTCTATTTTTAAGGCAAGTGTCTAATCTTCAGAGGTTCAAATAACTTCTGAAACACTGACTTTGCTCTCTAAAAACCTGGAAGTCAAAGAAATCCTTTACTTTTTCCACCCTTGCAGTTAACAACACTCCTATAACTTTGAGATCCTACGCAGCTGCTTTGCTGTTTCCCCCAGTGCCAAAAGCACGGCAGAAGGTTTCACCGGTTACTTTTTCAATCCAAGCACGATGAACCCAGAGGTGCTGCCTCCGCTGCTTCAGCCCAGGCAGTAACCTGGGTTTTCAGAGCACCTCACCGATGATCGCCCAAAAATGAGGTAATGACACAGCAGCTTTACAAGCTACCGGAGGCCATTTCAGTGGCTGACAAAATTTGGAACTACTCGGGTCTCCATTCACTTTGGAGAAAGCCACTCAGAGTTAACTGTGCAGCGTGCTCACTCCAAGCTACCGCTAAGCAGATTTCCCCGTGGCTACTACTTTAACAAAATTATCTGCCGAGCTGGCCCCCAGATTTATTCATTCTATCGGGATGAGATATTTCTTCAGCACATTTCCTTCACTCT
Source organism: Phoebastria nigripes (assembly GCA_035582835.1). Classification (NCBI taxonomy): domain Eukaryota; kingdom Metazoa; phylum Chordata; class Aves; order Procellariiformes; family Diomedeidae; genus Phoebastria; species Phoebastria nigripes. The sequence continues at coordinate 1,134,904 of JAYKAV010001077.1, forward strand.
AGTCTAAAAGGGAGGAAACGAAGATAACACAAAATCGGCAAGATGAATACAACAAAAAGCTCGGGGATTTAGGAGCTTACTAAACAATAAGTAGTTTTCCCTCTCAAAGTTTTCAAGCCTATGGCTCCGCTACCTATGGAGAATTTAATACATTAGAGACCAAAGAAGCCTAACTGAAAATAAGTCGTTACCTAGTCACAAAGAGAACTGGCAGATCAACAGCAACTCAACATGCCCTCATACGCAGGTGGGAGCAGAAGAAAAACAGCAGCTGCACAGACCACCCCTGTGCAGGGTCCCTTCCGTCCCCCTACTCCCACTCTGTCAGGGCAACACTGCCATCCGAAGCATTAAGTCAAAACAGAGCCGCCTCACGAACTGAATCTTTTTCCCTGGCCAGCCATGACAGCTGGGCTCCTCAGACACAGCAGCTATACAAGCACATCATTTCCCATGCAACAGTAGGTTCTTGGGATAATCTGAGGCTCTCTGGAAAAAATCAAGCACAGGCACAAGGCTCGTCAGCCTGGACACCTGCCGCTATGGGCCACTGCCTTTATAAAATATTTATCACTGCAACAAGCACCTTCCCAGCCATCCTGTTGAATCATCTCCCTCGTGGCCACCGCACAGCCCAATACCGGGTGCAGCATTGCCACCTTACAGGGATCACCAGCAAGTCACCCATTAACACCTTCATCAAAACAGTACAGGTCATACGGAGCATGCATACAGACAGAATGGTATGGGTACAAGCAAGGTTGCCTGTTATTGGAAATCATCAGTTCCAGCTAAGAGCTTATGAAATTTCATTTACAGAACAGAAATTAACATCAGTTCCTAGACCTGAACATTAACCAGCTGTGACAGCGCTGTCCTAGAGCTCTCCTTACCTACACGCTCTATCCGTATGAAAAAAATTCATAAGCTTTAGACAGAAGTCAAACTGTTACACTGAACTCATCTCACTCCAAGTATACTTAGAAGCTACACGCTCAAAATTGTTTCCACTTACAACGCACATTCTTGACACCAAATCTCTGCAAAACATAACTCAAGTCCTTTGAAACAGAAGTAAGTTTGACACCACACAAGGAATCTCGACTCTTTCAAAGGAAGATGAAAATGAAGCAGTGCTGTAAGGATAGGTTAGCTTTAAGCCCCCAAATACGTACGTTTTGGAGGTTTGGAATTAATTCAGGTTTTGGCATTTTTACTACCATACCTTACTCCCAAATGTAGGGAAGGAAAGAAAGGTGCTCAAAAAGAAATCAGCATTTTTTGAATTACGTTCATCTTAAAGAAGTAGTAACGCAACACTTCTATGCAATTATTGGACCTTGCCGGTCGGCAATTTGAAAAGATAGACAATGAAAAACCACTGCAGAGATCTGAAGCACCTCCACACCAGCAATCCTCAATGACTGTTCCAAGAGCTACCGCAGAACACACTGCCATGGCCAAGCCCGGTTTGTAGCTGCTACCCATGTAAAAAGTTTCCTGTGATCTCAGCCACTGACCCATCCTTTGTACTGCGTACAGTAACGATTCACTGGAGCAAATACGTTCCACAGACATGTGAAATGAAGGACAAGTTTTCCAAAACTACGTTAGTAGTTTCAGAATATTTCCCCAATGACTTCTAATTAGACTTCTGACTCCTGATTTGCTTTTTATCAAAGGTGGATCTGAAGTGCATCACAGGTGCACAAGGCAGCTTGCCGAAAGACGAAATTCCAACCTACATGAATTTATAAGCACATATATTACAGCTGCAAAGTGAGCAAGAGCTTACAGGAACTTTGGCTATAATTCTTACTAAAATGAAATCTCAGGCTGAGACTCTCAACGTGTCCTGCGGTCACACACGCAGCCCCGGACAACCAGAAACCTTCCAAGGCTGAGAAGGAACGGACACGTGGGCAGCCTGGCTCCAAAGGCCCTAGAAAGCATCCATCATGGAGTCAGTGAATCAAAGGCTGACTTGTGTCCATGCCAACAAACAAGTTCACTCTTATATCAGGCACCTTCTTCTAAGGAGTTACTCAAAAGCTGGCAGCTAGCCGCCTCCTAGAAAACAAACTGCTGACGTCTGAAGTTATCTTGTTGGTCATTCGTACTCACGCTAACATCATGAGAGCCTACGACGTCCTGCACTGCTCCAAATTTCTTCCACTCCGTCAGCCAGCAGTGACCCCACAGCCGAAGATTCACGTGTATAGCTACTGTCTTTCCATCATGTTCCCTGGCCGCTGAGCTGTCTCCAGCAGCTTGCTTTTCTTCATCCTCACACACCTCAGAAACTCCAGAAAAGAAAACTGGAAAAGTTAGGCTGACCTTGCAATTCCTAGGTCACTTCCACTATTCCCACGCCTTTATTTCCGTGGTCTCTATTAACAAACTCTTCCTCCCGTCTTGTTTGTGCTGCATTGATCAGAAGCCTGTGCTGACAGGCCTGCAGCCCATGAAGGGACCGAAGCACACCCCTTCCCGCAAGCTCAGCCAAGCCAGAGAATACGGGGGACAATCCCACTGAACCCTCTGCCGTCCACTAAGAAAATTATAGGTGAGGAGGAGACACACGTGGCCCTGGCACACAGAAGGGGGAGCCTTCTAYGCTCTTGGGAAGACGGCAGGTTTTGCTTGCCATAGCCAGTTCTCTTTGCAGGACTCCCACTCCAACTGCTCGTGACTCTTCTGCGCGGCTGGTACACACATACYACCTCATCCGCATCTGCCCCGTCACGCCCCAGGGTATGCTGAAGGGGAAAGATGTGCTGTCCAGAAGCAGGAGGGAAACAAACGCCACCCTTGCAGCTGGCAAGGCCCCAGAGCCAAGTCGGGGGCCCTCGGGAAAGGCGGAGGAAGAGCTAACAAAGAGAGGAGGGCAAGCATGCCCGCAGAATTAAAAATAACTATCCTGATCCTCCCTCGCCCTGCCGTGCAGCTCGGTCCAGTGTCCCGTGAACGAGGACAGGGAATCCCCACTCCAGGTACGACTGAGATGCAGGCAGTTCACGTGCTTCAGGTTACAGAAGCAGCGGATCTGGTAGCTTGAATTATACTTTAAAAAAATCAGATTGAAATTCAAGCTCTATCACGGCCTTGTGCTGCAACTTCACATAGTCCTTCAGCCATTTGTTCTCTCCAGGGAAGACAAGATAGGTTGCCAACCAAGAACTGCACTGTGGGATTAGCCAATGTTTATTAAGTGCTTTAAAGATTAGAAGTGTCACCTATGTGCTAAATATTTCTCTGGCACTATCAGCCTGAACAGCAACCGAGTATCTTGTATCTACTCCTGCTGATCTTGAGCTGGTTGCCGCAGGCGTCAGTCAACCTGACTTCCAACCGCTGCGTTTGGCATTAATTCGAGGGGTGTTTTCAGACGCATCGCAGGAGAGGACAGAATTAGGGAACCACTTAAACTGTAACTTCTAAAAACTACTAGCAAAGTAATGACAGTAATATCACCAGAAGAGGCTTAGAGATTTATTTTTTTAAAACGTTCTCATACGTCTGCGTGAGACTGGAATACTTTGGAACGAAGCCCAACCGTGCGAAGAGAGGCCCTCACCGTCATTCACCCAGACAGAACTGGCTTGGCAATGTTATGAAAAGGTACTTTGTACACATCAGCTTGAAATGGATCCCAAAGTCCTTCATTCCCCGAAAAGCTTTCTGCAACGCTCTCGCAGCATCTGAATTAAGAAACCAAGACATGAGTCCGAGCACACAGGACAGCAGCACGGCACTGCTCACGCCGTTCATGCCGTACGGTCTGCATTACAACACGCACAGACCAAAGAGCAAGGATATACTTATTTTTCATTCCGTTCTTCCTCTTGTTCCCACATCACCTCAATTTCTCTTCCAGCTAGACTAAAAGCAGAGCCCGTCTGTGTCAAGACCTTCCCACTATCGCCAGTATCACACACAGAGATCTCAGTGTTTCCCATTCACTCACCTTTTGTCACCCATACTCCATCCATCCTCAGAGGACTTAGACCGCATATAGGTTTAGAACCATTTCAAATACACAGAGCTCAGTCTTCCCTTCGGCCCGTGGGTTTGAACCAACAGCAACAGAATCCAACAACTATCATCAAGCAGTTGGAAAATGAGAAATTCAGTTCCAAGAGTTTACTCTGCACTGGAGAGAGAAGAAAAACAAAGCTGGAAATCCCTCACTTCATAAACAACAGCTACTCTGAAAGCATTGTCAATAGGAAGTTGTTGCACTAAACTGCGTACACATTTGGCTCGCAATTTGCCAACAAGGAGGAAAATGAACTCTATGGAAGGATTCCCATAACACGAGCTCAGTGTCGAAACCGGAGAGGTCACACCACAAATTCAAAGGGGAACGTCACCTGAAATGGATGCTGCATTGCAGAGGGGTGGTTTTTACTGCGGTGGCCCAGCCTGCGTCCAGACACGCTTGCTCCGACTTTCAAGCAGCACGGTTCTCAGCCAAACGCAGAACGGGCCCTTGCTCACGGGCCGTGAGCATCCGGACCCGACAGTACCAAGAGCCAGGCGGCCACCAACACCCAGGCTCTACCATCAGGGCCAGAGCAGCAGGACCTCGCCAGCAAGAGTTTATTCGCACCTTTGCATAAGAGCAGGGCAGAATTCTCTTCCCAGCCTCTCACCAGCTGTACAATCTTCCATCAGCCACATAACCRCCTAGCCCCCGCAGCCCGGGACCCCCAGGCAGCACCAGCACCCACATGTCACCGTGCCAGCAGCGTGCGACCGGCAACCCAGCTGCAGCCCACTTGACCTTGAGTTTTCGGAGCAGCTCTAGGCAGACCTAACAAGGTACGGCAGCCCCGTGCTTTGGGCTGCACCTGCCCTAATGCTGTGTCTGCCCTCCGACTGCCAAGGTGAACGGTCCGATAGCCAGACACACAAACGCATGAAGCCCAAGGACAGAGGAGCCCATTACGAAGAAAAACATTATCCAAAGCCAAAACAGCGTCACCGCAATGCTTTCTGCTCGGCGGTGGAGCCAGAGGACAGGCGGCTTGTTAACGCTTACTCACTCAACACACAAACAACAGCGAAAGAACCAAAAAAAAGCAGTGGTCGTCAGTCAGTTCCTCTGCAGCCCGGGAGGGCGTTTTGGGGAGGAATCCCATAAAAGAAGACAGGGTAAGACCGTGGGGCAGGAGGCAGACCACAGCTGGGATGACAGTGCTTTTCCCACACAGGTTTCTAACGTCTTCCCGTGCGACAGAAGGACTGCTCACAGACCGGAGCCCCAGCCAGGCGCTTGACGGAGGTGCCCTCGCGCGGGACAGCCTCAGCCAGGMGTACTGCACGCTGGTTTGCGCGGGGGGTTGGAACGTGTGCAGGTCGATGTGGCTGACAGCTGCCTCCGACTTCGTATCAGGTGACTCACTGAAGTCAGGCATCACAAAGTCTTCTCACTCAAGCCACGGATCAGTAGCACAGGAGAGCCTGAAAACTCCGAACTGAAGACATAGCTCAGTACAAATAAGCCTCCTAACACCACRTGCTCTTCTTGCAGAGCCACTTGCACCCTTTTCTGCGCAAAGCCAGCTGAAACCAAAGGATCAAAACAAACAGAAGACTGGAACTGCCGTTCAAGACCTTGAAACACGTTTAACAGAAGAAAAAAAAAGCCTAGCAAAAAATAAAAAGCAATCTCAGTCTTAACTGAGAATTGATCTTCCTAGTCTAGCAAACAACTGGAGCATCCTAGGCACTGAACTTCATCACTCTAACAATTCAGATGCACAGCTGAGGTTTCCACCTGTGAGAAGGAGGCAGCACCACGGGAGGCTTTTTTCAGAGCAGCCTTTGTTCTGGGACCCAGCAAGGAAAATACATCCCCTCAGCCCAGATCACTTTTCCCTCCAACTGGATAGGATCTGAATTCGGAGGACAGGAAGCAAGCTCCGTTTCAGGCAGCAAGAAGGGCGGCCTCATCGCATGGACTAACGCATACGTTTTTCGAGTTTGGAGACCTACATGTGGTAAAACAAAAAGCGTTGTGCTGTTTACCTCAGAGACACGTAACTTGCTTTAAAATAGCCTGCTTGGGTKCCTCTGCAGAGCTCCTCTTGTTTGGACAAGCACGTTTGCTCTGGTGACTATTTGAATGATGACTCACTCGAACAAGCCAGGGCACCCTACCACACAAAACCCCAAACTGCTGACTTAGGGCTTGGGATGCAAATCCGCCAGGAAGCGGCGTTTCCCTGCCGAGGGCCGAGACGCCCAGACCTGGTCACTGCTGCACGTCGCAACAGGACGGCCATTTCAGCCAGGCTGCTCYGGGCACGGCACGAGGCAGCGCTCCTCGTGCAGCTCCAAGCCGTTGCTGAAAGAGAAGTTTTCGATCGAGTAGATGCGTATGTATTTATTAAATGCGACTGTAAACGATGTTTGGGGAAAGACGGGTATCTACACTGAAACAGTTAAGTCAATTCTAATGCTACGAGACTAAAAAGTAGAAAATGTAAAGCAGACTGGTGAAATGCAGCGCTATAAAGAGAAAAAACCCTACTTCAGCTGCAGTTCTTGCCTTGAGGACAAATTCAAAGAGAAGACAACAGGAATAAGCAAATTTTATAAAACAGTCTTGCTCTCATAGCACTTCTAAAGTTGCTTTTTATTCTTTTAATATTTGTGCTCTGCAAAACCAGCAGCCCGACTGCAGTGTCTTTGTTCGCCCTCTGAAGGGCTCGCGGCAGGCGGGTGCAGGACTGCCTGCCCGGCACCTCGCCCCCTGCTCCTCCGGAGCCACGGCAGCGCCCGGCTCGGACGCAAGCCCGCATCCGCCCCGCTCGCCTCGCTGGTGGCACTCCTYCAGCGACTTCCACTTTTGTCTCGAAGCATGTGAGAGTCACAACCCGTGACGAGCCCAGCAGTAATTGCCGTATCAATTTCGATGCTCCTCTGGCCAGAGCAACGCCTGTAACTGTAAACCATAAACCTTTTAATATCCCACCCAATTATGAAGAAAACAACTTCTGAGCAGCAGCACCGCAGCAGCATCGTTCGCAGCCCGCTGCAGTTTATTCCACCGCGACCTGGGGCCTGGCTAGGGATGGCCAAACCA
>JAYKAV010001077.1:1142071-1155157 GCA_035582835.1 Phoebastria nigripes
GGAACAGAAGCAGAGACAGCTCTTCTACGTGTCAATGATGATGTCAGTGCTGCTCAACCCTTTTCTTGCTGACCTCACTGAAGAGCGCAAAATGCTGGAATGCACGGAATGAGAAGACAGATGAACAAACTGATGGCATGCCATCAGAACGTGATTTGGTGCTAGCGCAACCCGTGGACTGCTTATGAATCCAAGAGAAAGAGCCTAAGAATTAAGCAACTAAATTGGGCACTGTCATACAAAGTAGTCTTACAAGCGCTCTCTGCTATTTACAAACAATTATCAAGGAAAGGTAAACAACCTGAATGACTGTTTGGAGATTATGAAACATTCCCACCCACCATAGCCTTTAAAAAGCAAGTCAGATGCTTTGCTGAAGCAAGAATGAGATGGGCAGAACTCACTTCCAATCCCCGAGTTCATCGTCACCTTACCAGCCCTTTACACCGAAGGCAGCCTGTCTTGCCCAGGAATTCAGGGGCAGGTTTTGGAGACGCGCAGGCATACAGCCTCGAGAAGGCTCCCGCCTTGCTCCGCGCAGACCTGACCCGCTTTTGTCTCGCCGCGCTGTGAGCTGGGCTTTGTTGCCATGGTGAAAGCTCTGACACATTTCGTTTTCCCACTAATTTCCTGCTGCACTACAAACTACGGATGCTTTGCACCTCGCTGCGTATCAGTACGCTGACAAGGAACCCCACCACCCCCCACGCAAATGAAGAACGGATTCGGCCATGTGCTGTCCTTGCCCGGTCACTCTGCCAACACCATTTTTCAAGGCAACTTTAGTTACACCTCTATTAAATAAAGTCTCTCTTACCTCATCTATATCAGGATGGCTTAGGTACTCCATTCGTGTCTTCTCAGGACATGCAAGATTTGATATACTTTTGAAGAGTTTATCTTGCATCCTAAACCCATCTGCCTTTAAATTAAGCCCTACAAAAGTTCAAGAAATTTGATCATCATCCAAAACCGCTGCTCTAGAAGAAAAATATGCACGCCTGTCCTGATTTTGATTGCAACAACTGATAATCCCAGTCTTCGGACAAGCTGACAGCCAAACTTGGAGCRCCGAGTCCCTGCTGTCACACATGCTCTCACATCAGCTTCCGCTCCCGCACTGACTGGCAAGATGCAAGAGCTCTGATCGCTRGAACAACGCAGGATTTTTGTAAACCTTGATCTGCAACACAGAATATGCAGTTCTGCTCACAGAGCAAAGCACCCTGACATCCTCAAACCGAACATGAATTTTAGGCCTGCCATTTCCCACAACATGTTTTAGACAGACATACTAACAGCTGCTTCCCTATCCTCCTGGAGACACTGAAGCACGGTCAATAAATCCCTTACACTCCTACAGCTTCTTGCAAGAGTCACCCACTAACCTCGTGTCCTGAGAAAAAACAAACAGTATTTGCACACGAAGGATGATTAGCTTCCGTATGTTCTCAAGCAGCTCTAAGATTCTCAGCTGAAGTTTTCCCAAAGACAATACCCGGGGTACAAACCTGATGTTGTTCCACGGGCTCTACCAGCACATCTTCTGAAACGTTTTTTCAGAACTGCTTGCTTTGCTGTCGTCAGATTCGGAGCAGAGCACGSAAGAGTGACCACTGCCAGCAAGAAAGAAGGACTAAAGGGTGTGTTTCTCCAGGAAACTCACCAGTATGGGACAACACACGGGTTTTCCGGGTCTCTGAAAATTTATCAAAAGGAACTAGACAATTTAATGACCCTCATAATGAGAGGCTGCATCCCACCCTTGTCTTAAAAAAAGGTGGTACAGTCTCAAATCCCATAGCGCAGTTCCTGAACCACCACATGTTCCTTTGAGCTCACATGAAGGAACTTCATACCCAACTGTCTCAATGGTCAACGGTAGGTGAAAACAACGACGCAGTTTTGTCTGCGGTACCAAACTGGGACCAACAGCACACACACACAACGGAAAGTAGAGCTTAAGGCCCACATGTCTAACAAATGACTCAGAAGCTGCAGAAGCGCCTACTGAGTGGGAAAATACCTATAGTCAGTCTTCACTTGTCTTTTTACTGTGTAACGGGAGTCTCAACTTGGACGAAAAAATTGTAGTATTTTGTTCTGACTAAGCATAGGTTTCCCGCGTACCTCAGCTGCTGTGGGAAACGCACATCCCTGYGACTCTGCCAGGGCAGTGGGCACACAACACCCACGCACCAGCAAACTCGTGGAGGTAGCTACCGTGATTTCCTTCTCCTCCACCAACTTTGTATTTTGTTTCTAATAACACAAAACAGCTGAACTAACCAGCAAAAAGGAACAGTCTTTGGTTTGTTTTTTCGGTTTTTGGGGGTGGGTTTTTTTTTTTTGGTTTTTGGTTTTTTGTTGTTGTTGTTTTTTTGTTTTTGTTTTGGGGGTTTTTTTTGTTGTTTTGTTTTTTAATCTTACACTTCCCAAAGCAGCTCAGGTGAAAAACAACCACCACAGAAGCCAAATATTAAAATCCTTGTACACAATCAGAATGATTTTTATTGGTGTCCAATGAGATTGTGCTTGAAAACAAACAGTTGCTGTATAACTGACAACCGTCTCACTGTGTCAAAATGCCTGAGATGCAAGAACATAGATGGGCTTTGCACAGCTAAGAACATATTCCTTAATGGCTGCTGGGTAACGATTCTATTTGTTTAATGGTACATTTACGTGTGCAAAAAAAATACTAGTACGAGCGAAGCTATATAATAATCAGTCTTATTGGGGGGAGCAGGGGGGAAGCCCTGCGACCTCAAAAACTGCTGGAACCAGCTACAGCTGTTACCAGCCTGGGGGATGCAGAAGATACCACATACAATAGGAGCTTCCCGCAAAAGAACACTATTGTCTTCTGGCCACCTGGCAGCGAGAAAACCTACCGTTAATCACGTGGCACGTTATCCTTTCCATGTTCCTAGGCAGGGGAAAGGCCAGAACAACTCCCTGCAGCAGCCCGAGGGGCTCCGGCGAGCTGCACGGCCAGCGCAAGCAGGCAGCGTTTGCGGCCGCGAAAGTCGGGAGCGGCCCCGGCCGGGAGATGCCGCGCATACTGCCAGGAGCCCTACCCGTCCGCAGCACCCCAGCCTAGCTGATAACCTTGACAGAGCCACTTGCAAGATTACGGCCCAAGGATTTCCTACAAGCACATCTAGAGAGGAAGGACTAAGAACAAAGACTAATACTTTTCATCTTCGGTTGCTGCCAGTGCTACTGAGCTTAAACCAAAATTTAGGAAGCACAGAAACACGGCCGTGCTGTTCCGGTAATTGGCCAAAAGGCAAACGTTTTTCTATAGCACTAATTATTTCAGTGCAGAGGTAACCATGGACAAGGTTAGAGATCAGTGCCTCTCTCTGTCACGGTAGTGCGCAAACCCACAGAGCGGACATTTCAAGATTTAGACAGCCAACAGACCGGCTGGTAACGTAGCTCAGTAGTTTAGCTGGCAACCGCCTGGACCGTTTTACCTACAAGGCGGCAGCAATCCCAGGCCTCAAGGCAAAGGTAAGCGTAAAACCTTTCCTGAGGAGACAGCAAAGAGGAGAAGCGAACAAACACGCAATGAAAAGTGGCATTGCTAGCTAAAGGAAAGCACAGACGAACACCTTTACGAATTTAGACACGCAGATGACGAGAGGCATTTTTTCCACCTAGTTTCTTCACTTCCATTGTAACGCAGTCCGTATCCCAGAAGGTCTAAACAGCTGTGCCTACCTCCCCGTGGACGCACACGCTGCCCCAGCAAGGGCAACCTGGGCACCCGCACCCCTCCAGACTCCTGCGAGCCTTTAAGAGCAGCACGATACCTGAACGGGCCGTATCCTTCCATTCCACAGAGGGGAACTGGCTTCACATTAGGACCAGCTGCCTGCTGCAATTCAGCATGTTATCTGATCAGACTTCACACACAGTTACAATACACAGCTTGTCAACTTATTCCTTCCATTAAAAAGACTTAGATGTTGTGAGATGCTACAATTAGTTTTTAGGTGAAGCCTCATCAGCTTCAATTCAGCTGCCTTCGCCCATCAGCAAGAAGCCTTAGGGCTTGAAAGACACTGTCCCCCGAGAGGGACCAGAAACACACCTGGAACTACCTGATGAGTCTGAACGCAGGCAACAAATTCAGAAACACTTCAGGCTAAATGACAGTAGATCCCTGAGCCTTAAAAAAAAAAAAAACCGACCCTGTGCCCACAGTGCGATGGCCACGGTTCTTTCACACGCCCGTCACTGTCATGCCTCTATACGCGTTACGTACGTATTTCTGCACGGGAAGAGGCCATCCAGGAAGCGATACAGCTGAAAGTCCAAGTCAGCCCAAGAGCGAGCACAAGCTGAGAGAGGCTTGTTTAGGTAAGGAAAAACCTTAAAAAAAAAATTGTCTTCCCTTTGTGCACTTTCTCAGCCTTGAAAACACTTCACTGGGTCCGTCTCATTCAAAACTACTTCCAATAGGACTAACCATATTTTAAAAGTTACTGGAAGGAGACATGAAACATCCATCTGTTTGCTGAAAGGCAGCAGACGTACGCAGCCTCCAAATCCAGACTTTAATTGAAATACTTTAATCTGCTGCCGCAGCCCCACATTCTCTTTTATTCCCAGTAGCACCGAGGCGTGCGTTCTCCTAATGGAGCTCTGACAGTCGTCCTGTGCCTGGCTCTCTGTCAAACCACTCTAGCCTCCAGCTCCGGGCCCGCAGTCGCATGCTGATACCCTACAGAGACTCCTTTTCTTCTAAACGATCTTCAAAACTCGATAATTAATGTACTATAACTGCATCAGATACTTTAAGAAGTTGAAGGCAGAGCTTCCAATTGCCAAACCATACATGAAAGTAGCAAACGTCGAGGAGATACTGAACTACGATGAAAACCTTAACCTGGACTGTCAATAACACAGTCATCTTCCGCATTACACAATGCCAAAATTTAGGCCAGTCACTTCATCCATCTGCAAACCAAGACAATAACTCAATGCACACAGATTGCTTCTGCGAGCAGGCCCTATTTAGACGGCCGAGGCAGGATTCGGCTGCCCTGCTTTGGGAAGCTGGTCATGCCAGGCTCCCGCTCCAGTCGCTGGAAAGAAACGGGCAACTTCGCTCAGCGGCTCAGCTGACCTATTTCAGGGTGTGCTGAAGTCACCCTCCAGGCAAGCCTCCTCCTCCCACCGGCCGACCCCAGGCGTTCATACCCAGCGCCAGGTGAAACGCATCCCGCTTCAGCCGCGCCTTCCACTGCGCCAGAAGAGCGTTTTGTACGTGCATCCGCGTCCCCACTTTATTCTCCCGCGGCGCCCGCCCGCCGGCTCCTTCATACGGATTCTCGGGAACTCCAGCTCCCCAACTCCCATGGGGAGGTTTTCCCAGCGAAGCCTTCGCTCCCGACAGCCTTCACAAACTCTGCCCACACGACAGCCGCTCTGCACGACGCAGAGAGTGAATACCTTTATGCACTCCAGCTCAGGGGCACGAAACCAACGCTCGTATTTATACCTTCGATTTCGTTTCAAACCTTTAACGACCAAAACACTTTCAGGAAGAGTACCTGCACTCCCGCCACCTGCATACGACAACCAAGTTGTATCAATAATCAAAGCTACCACGGCCACAGACTACAGGCGTAAGCCCGCGTCCCCACAGTAAAGTTCTGCACCTCACACGGAGGGACGCTGGAGTCACTCCGAACGCACCTGTACTATGCTAGCACCAGGTCTTTCCTACGGTTCTTTGGCATTATGAGAACCCCATACCCAAACTGCAGCTTCCCCGGCTGGTGATTGTCCCCAACACTGGATGCAGAGGCCGCCGGGATAACCAGAAGCAACGGCAACATTTCAGCGCCATCAGGACACGTGCTCTGCAAGAATTAAACACTTGAAGATAACGTCCGGCAAGGTGGGCCACCGAACATCACGGGAAAGCCGATGGGCTCCCAGCGAGATCCACCTCGGTGGCAGATGCTCGGGCTGCCCCCAGGATCTCCTGCCCATCCTCTGAACGCTGCTGATGAACGGAGCAGAGCAAAGCTGGGCTCGTCTCCCCCCGCACATGCAGGCAAACGCTGTGCTATTTTTGAGCACAATGTGTCAGTTCCACTGGGTGTGGGAGTTTGTTTGTGTGGGTTAGTATGATTCGACTACTTTGAAACTTGGCTGAAGCCACATAATTCCCTTTTTATGGAACCCCTTTGATGGCCATTTAACAGAGAGGGTGAGGTTTAGCCTCAACTACAGAGACTTGGGGTCAGAGTTACTCGAAAAAGACACATAATGACTAATAATGAATCAGCCCTCAGTGATTTCTTCATTTAAGTGTTAATGCAGCACATTAAACCCCTGGACCGGGATCAGCAGAAAGGCCCTGTCTGTAATAAATGAGTACAATGGCTTAACCAGAGAATTTCCAAGTTGCTCTACTTAAACCCCTGCAAGCTCCAAAGGCAGACACTTGAGTCAGTTTAACCCTTGTTCACGTACGTTCAGCTGAAAGCAGCATCTTGCTCGCGCCGTGCAGACGCCAGCGGGACTGACAGACGACAGCGCCCATCACGCTTGCAAGGGGAAGTCAGAATTCACACGAGAACCTCTTCAGCCAGGGAGAACTTCCACTACAAACTGTAACTTCTACTCTGCTGGCAACACTGGAGCAAATTCCTAAAGCTTTACTTTCACGGGGGAAAACATACAGTCGTTACGCAATCGTCTTGACAAGAGCAAGAAGGGGTGAGATGCTTGGGCTAGCAGATTTCTACAGCAATTGCACAAGGCTGATACGTGACCCAGTGAGGGTATGTGGGGAAAAAGGAGTTTAGCTGCTGCTTCCCTGTGAAAGTACGAGATACCCAAGGAGCCCAGTCTCCCAGCAACATACTGCTATTTCCTTATTTCCTTCTAACGCGATTCCTCCTTCAAACACAAACGAGAATACAGGCTGACAGAAACCCCAATTAGGCCTCCGCAGCGTTCACAAAACCTTTGCAAGACACCTACCAAGAAAAGAGACGCCGACCCCTTTTTGTGTCGCAGCCATCCCTCCTCCCGCTCCTGTCAGCGGCAACTACTTTTCCTCACGGGGGCAATTTCTGTACCTGCCCAAAGATACCACCGCCCCGTTGACCGGCGTTTCTTTCGCTCCCACAGCCTCGTCTTGTCTCCTGCCGTAGCAGCCCCAAAGCTCCGGCACAGCAAACATTTGGGGAGGAAGGGATACTGGATAGGAGGTGGGAGGCAGCCAGGTTGAAGAGGTAGAAAAGATGTACCCGCCTCACCCCCCAATTAAGCTAATAGCAACACAGCTGAGAAGTAGGTACTAATTATCCTGGCTCTTTTCGACTACTCCCCCTGCCCGAAAAGGCTCAACGCAGGACAGGTGCCATAGGCCCATTCATTCACCCTGCCCCTGCAGGAACATTACCACTGTCAGCTGGCTCTCCTGGCCCCGTTTCTACGTGTTTGCGCTGTTAGACTCACCGAGAAGAAGCCTGGTCTCAAGTTTATCGTGCTCTTGCATTCGCCTCTTGGTAATCGCATGTTATTCGCTACAGCAAGAAGAATGTTGTAATCAAACATGTAACGTCACTACTTCAGCCCGCAGTTGCTACAGTTAATGCCTCCGTGAGCTTTAAGAAATGTTCCCTCTTATCCCCACTGTGGCAACTGTGCTTAGCCGAAGTCCATTTCTAGCTTTTAGGCTTTTCCTAAATCTCCGCACCAAATGAGAACTACRATACAACTCTTCTGCAGCACACAAATGATGAGAACAAAGGCCACGTGAGCAGCAGTATAACAGATGCCTGAGGAATTAGCGATCCACAACCATCAGCCTTTCTTACAGCCAAGAGAAATAAGAAGCAGGACAGGTGAAGCGCCAACAAACACCGAAAAAGAAAGCGATTAAAAAAAGGTGACCACGGGAGGCCCTCACATGGCTCATTATGAAACGAGCAGCACCAGTATTGAACAACTTCCATCGGGCATGATGACGATGAATCACGGCATACCGGCACGCAGCCTACTCAGAGGTTATCACACTCGGCACGCTGGTTGGAGGAAGCGATCTGTGGTCATCCCATAGCCACGTGCCTCGCTGCTGCATGTCGGAGGCAGGGAAGAGCAGGGCAGAGCAGCCGCCAAGACTCTTCCACCCACTAGGCTGAGAGCGCTTCGCATTTGAGGAGAGAGAGAAATGCAGACGAGCCGTCATGGCTTCTTGAGCCTCCCGCCCTCAGCAACCAAAGCGTGCCAAATTGAGCCCGACTCCTTCCAGAGCAGCAAAGCCTAATTATGAATGAAGTCTACCAGCTGGATTTTTATCCCGGTTTTCAGTGCCACAGTGCCCACCTCCAAGAATTTCAGCGCTAACTCTGTTCTGCTGATGACTCCAACTCCCCCAAAGACAAGCCACAGAAACTAAGCCGGTTCTCGCATGGACAGGAACATCCTCTCCAAGCAGAGATGCCTCCCGTTCTGCAGAAGAGGCTCAGCTCCTTAAAAAACTAGGGGAAAAAAAAAAAATCAGCCTAATTCTAGCCTTTCTCCAATTGTGCTTGCGATGGCAGAAGAAGGGCTACGTTCCGCCAAGGATTAAAGCATCACGGTTTTGGGTTACTATCCAATAAAACAACTCCAGGTAGCCCCTTAAACAGGATGCTATTATGCACAACTAGCCAAACTTGTTCCTAGCTTTGTCCATTACCTAGCTATTATTTAAAACTCTCAGGAACTCCAATATAAGCGGACGACCAGCCTGGAAGAAGTTGAGACGGCACCGCAGGAAGATCACTGGACTTGGGAGGTAGCCATGTTCTCCCAGGACTGTGAATTCTTCTCTCCAAGAGAAAAACGGAGGCAAAAMATTAATACTCATCTCCCAACGAAACGCTCAATACCTGCAGTGCAACGGTTTGAACTCGCAGAATAAGGGAAGGCTGAACGTTTACAGTAACGTATCACTGGCAAAGACATCAGAGGGGCAGTTCAACCGCGGCAGGTACGCTCCGCGGCCTGGCTAGGTCTCCAGTCACGCTGTAGCTAGCGGAAGGGAAGGAACGGGAGCAGCGGAGCGCGCTTGCAGCATTGCACAGCAGCCACAGCGGTCCCTCTCCCCGCTCCTCATCCCCGACAGCTCCCGAAGACTGAAACGCAACATCCAAAGAGCACGGGAACACAAGGTACGTGCTTCACAGCGCGTTCACGAAGACGCCCCACCCCACCCCCACCCCCCGCCTCGTTAACGTACACCGATCAACCCTTGCGAAAAAACGTGGCGTTAAAAACAACTCCAGTGTCTGAACAGAGCTGGAATTCTAATGAAGTCGCTTGGATGATTTACAAATGGAAATTGTGTGGAAAACAATTCATTCAGTAGGTCACTCGGGAGATTTTGAGAACAGAAACAAGAAAGGGTTTCTTGTGAAAGATGGGAAGAGACAAAGGAAAGGGGGACAGAAGGCCGGAAACAGAAAAGGAGAGATGCAGCAAGATATCCTGCAGGTGCCCAATTAATCCCAGCCAGAGAAGCGGCTCCAGTTCCTGTCCAGCCATCAGAATAGCGCTCTCTTACAGAGCGCAAGATTCCAACTTTGCATAACCAGGGACTGAATGTAAATTGCTGGCTTGGTTGATACATAAATTGTCGACTGTTCCCTTCTATTTCATCAGTTCCAGCAGAGACAATTATGAATACAGGCCTCCTGCCCTTTAGGATGATTAACATTCCCTTCCGTTAGTGTCCCCAACACTGGCTGACCCACATTCAACTCGTGAAATTCAGTTGTATGTAAACGGCAACGTTCTGTGTCAGCAGTACGTGCCAGACCATTAGAGCCAGGCGCACACAGCACACGCTCCCCTCCTCTCCGTAAATAAACGCAGTCCTCAATTTCAAAACGGCTAGAAAAATCCCGGTCCTTTAATACGAGAACRGGCACCAAACTACTCTCTGCTTTTCTTTTTTAGGGAAAAGGGGACGCAAGCCAGGAACGCTCAAGCTGTTATCTTCAGATGTCATGTCAAAGTCCGCTCGACCTGGTAAATGTCCATAGGAAAGGAAAACGGACTCCAGCGCCTCATCGATAGACCACCTTTACATTCAGGAGCAGCAATGAACACAAGCCTTCATAGTTACTCCTTTCACCTTCTTGACAAGGTCTAAAAAGACAGGGTACAGTACATTTTTAAGCTTACAGGGACGTTCACGCTGGAATTCCTTTCGAGACATCAGACGAGCTCGGTTCCCAAGGAGGGGCCGTGACGAGCAAACCAGCTTTCCTCTAAGAGAATGTGACACGGGGTCAAGTTTGTGCAGGGATTTGGTGGCTATATTTGAACGCCGCCCGATTCTTCCATGCCGCTACTACGGGAGGAGATCACCTCAGGAAGGGGCTGCCAGCACGCTCAGCAACGGGGCTACGTTTGCGTTCCGTGATCAAAGAATTCTTTCAGATCACTGAACGGGACCATTTTGCCAAGGCTTTACTTTCTTCTAAGTCATTTCCATGAAGCCGAACTATTAAAAGTATTACCGTGATGAAAACAAGCTCTCGGTAGCATTATTTTGTATTCCCGCTGCCGTTCAGAAAAGCCTTCCCGTACAGATTCGCCCTTTCCAACGCGTTTGACACCGATACCTCCCCGCAAACCTCGTGAGTCCCAGAGCTCGAAACCAGCAGCTCCTCTCTCCTTCCCCACTCCTCTCCCAGGGTCAGTAGCGACAGCCCCCTCAGCGAAGGAAAAGCACCGAAACAACGGCGCCCAGGGTTTGCAGGCAAAAAACAATCCATTTGCTCGCACTCCTCTTCACGGGCTGGGATTTGAAAGGAAACCTGACCTCAGAGTTGAGAAAGCTTCCAGGTCAAGTTTCAGCTCCAAGCTATTCCAGCTCAGCCTCCCAGGCACCGGCACAGCCGAACAGATGGCAGTTGTTCCGGCACAGGTATTTCCCCAGTCTCGGAGAGCACTCGGAGTTCAGAGGGATTGCATCTCCTCCTCGCAGCGCAGGGAAACGTGCGAGCACACCAAACCCGCCGCTGCAGGAACTCGCACGCTCCGCTGGGCTCAGGGGCACGGGCACCTACGAAACCTACCATCCCAGCAGAAAAGGGCTTCCTAAAGCCAACAAACTACCCCCCGTCACTTCACGGCAGTAGAAAGGGGTGTAAACCGCCGCTTAGCAAAGCACGAGTTTTTCAAGCTTAGCATCCTCTTCCATAAACAACGCGTCACATCCAGCCTCGGCCCTGTCAAGGTTGAACAGGACTTCCAGACAAAATTTGYGGGCATTTTGCCGATCTTCAGAAAAATCAACTATTCCCATGCAAAAGACGGTCTCCGCTTCGGTATCTTGCAAGCTTCAGTTAGCGCCACCCAAAAGAAACCTTGACACAAGGAGGGAGGGCTGAAAACAGGAACGCAACTTGTGGCTACAGGAGCGCTCTCTCCTCGAGAGGATCAGTCTCCTGCATTTGAAGCGTCTGAACTTATCGCCCCTGCTTCTACCAGCAAAGTTCAGCTTTATAATGGGGGAACCAACGGCCAAGCCCTGCACCAAACAGCAGCAGCTGAGGTGCAGGTCAGATTGCAGCATCTGGCACTTGAAGGCAGAGAAACAGACGCCAGTTTACACAAGATAGGCACATACGTCCCAATTCTGAAAAGAACCGTCCGGGAGGTGTTAAGCAACTGATTTTTGAACAGCCCCCGAAATTAATTTTGCTTAGTTACCTGGGCAAAAAGCCAGAGTTTCAACAAACAAAAGTAGCTCTGGACTTAGACTAGCCTTTCCCTATCAGGTAACTCTTGAAATTTACAGGAGGTCAACGAAAGCGTACGAGCCGAAGCCTTCCTCCCGGCCTCCCTCTGCGGCGCTTCCGAGGTGCTGCTACGGCAGCCCGGAGCGGGGCAGTCGCGCAGGCGAGCGGGATTTAGTTGAGGCCCGTCCGCTCCCCGCTGCCTTCCCGTCCCCGGTTCTGCTTCCAGCACAATTTCCAGCCTGCAACAGTTTCTGGAGAAGACTCCGGTATTGCCACCGGCAGCCTGCGCTGGCACACGCCGCAAGACAAGACAAACCCTCGCAAAGAGCAGGGCGTAACAGACAAAATCACGACGGCCGCGGCGGTGTTTTTCTTCCTCACGGGTCTCCTGCCTCGTTCCGACGGCTAACGGAGCAGCCGAGGCTGCTGAGCCGGGAAGGGAGCCCGCGCCTGCAGACACCTGGGCTCTAGAACCGCTCCCTCAGCAAGCCCCTTCTCGCGTCACTCCTTGCGGTTTGCTGCGGGGCCCTGGAAGGCTCCAACAGAACAATTCCTCACAGCCCTCCGCAAACCCAGGCCGATGGCGCTGCCCTCTGCGTCAGGTGGCACCCCCACGTTCACAAAACGCCCGGCCGTTCCACCTCCATATTTGCCCAGGTAAAACCAGACGAAAACGGAGACAAAACGAACGGCAGGACCACCCCTAACGAACACCCGCCCCGGGAGGCGGCGGGCCCGCCTCGCCGCGCTGCGACGGAGCCCGCGGCCGAGGCGAGGGGCCCGGTGACAGCTGCCCCCGCTCGCCGTTGCGCTCGGACCCACGACAAGGCGAGAAACTGCGTTTGCTGCGGCCGGCCACCCCCGCCGAGCAGCGCAGGGCCGGCAGACCGGCGGGCCACCGGGAGCCCCGGCCCGGCCACCCGCGGGCTCGGGGCCGGCCCCACGCTCGGCGGGGCAGGCAGCGCGCTCCTCCGCGCCGCCCGCCCCGACAGCCCGAGCCGCGCCGCGGGGCCCGGGGCCCGGCCCCGGCCGGGCAGAGCCCGGCAGCGCCCGACGCGGGTGGGAAGAGGCCGGCGGGCGGCCCGCCCGCGGCCCCACGCGTGCCGGGCGGCGGCGGGCCCCTCACCTTGGCCCGGGTCACCAGGTGCGTGGCCAGCTTCACGACGGCGAAGTTGCCCTTGCCGATGGTCCGCTCGATCTCGTAGTAGCCGATGCGGGCGGGCCCGGGGGGCCGCGGGGGCGGCGGGGCCGGGGGCAGCCGCGGGGCCGGAGGGGGCCCCCCCGCGCCGCTCGCCGCCGCCGCCGCCGCCGCTGC
>JAYKAV010001077.1:1156199-1199339 GCA_035582835.1 Phoebastria nigripes
GGAGGAGGAGGAGGAGGAGGAGGAGCTGCCCTGGGAGAGCGGGCGCGGCGGCGGGAAGCCGTCCTTATAAACCCTGCCCCGCAGTGATTGCCCCCGGGTGCAGGTGCTGCTCCCAGCTGGGGCCCGCGGGGGAGGGGGCCCGCGGGGGTGACCGCTCTCTCTGGGCAGGAGCGCGGCTCCCGGGGGGGGGGGGGGGGGGGGGTTCAGCCCATCGCCCGATGCCCTCGCCCCCCCTCTCCCGGCAGCCTCCCCCTCCTGCGGCCCGGGGCGGCTGCTCGCTGCGGGCTCGCAGGGGCTGCGGGAGGGAGGGCTGGGCTTTGCTCTTGCGCAGRGCGGTAGCCCGCCGCCCGGTGCTCTTCCTGGTTGAGATCCTTCGGGATCAATAGCGCTGCGATGCACTGTCCCCTGAAGCCAGATAATCCACCTGAAGTGCGGGGCTCAGTAGTTGTAAGCTGGATATCTTGATACTAATAGGGGCTAATCCTCAGCCCGTTAGCGTTTATTATTATGTCGTTAAAAGCCCTGCGTAGCCGAGGCGGGCTTCTGCGGAACGTCCTCTGAAACGAGCTTTCCTTTGTTTTCTGTAACGTTGTTTGCGCACGCCTGGGTGTCCAGTCGGTAGATGGCTTCAGGAGGACCGTCTGCAGAGTCGGTCTGGCAGTCGCGCGTGGAATAAAATGTATTTTGTTGTCAGCCAGAAGTCAACACGCGTAGGAATAGGCATGAATTGTCCATTGTGAACGTCAGGAAGTGGGGCGGTTTCTAGCCAGCCAGCCTTTTTCCCCAGCGCTCGCGCGCTGCCGTAGCCGCTGAAAGTAGCTCGTCTGAAACGCTCTTTCCGCAGGAACAGAATGAACCAGGGAGACTCAAACCCAGCCGCCGTTCCGCATGCCGCTGAAGACGTTCAGGGAGATGACAGGTGGATGTCACAGGTAAGGCTGGGAGGGGCGGTGGTCATATGAGGTTGAATCCTCTGTACGGGGAGGGCTGCTGGGCGAGCGCTGCACGGGCCCCGCCTGGCCACAGTTCCCGTTCCGAGGCCGTAACGGCTCTGCTGCCCCAAAGCTGGCAGGCTCTCGGCGCGTCTCTGTCTCGTAACGATGAAGCAAGGCAAAAAGCAGCGTCGTTGCGTGACCTGAAAGCTGCCCTGTGAAACCGTTTCCGAAAATACTCCAGTTGGCCCATTAGCTGGGAGAAATTGCCAACCCCTGCGTTAAACAAAGCGCAAAGCAGCGCTTTCCAGCGGGCGCGCGACTTTGCGAGGGAGTGACAAAGCTGCAAATAGCAGAGGCGAAGCGTCTGGGCTGCCCGTCCCTTGCCGCCGCGCTTCCTCCTAGACGGGGAGAAATAGCCAGAGGACGCTCGCTGCAGTGACTAACCGTTAATTTCTCTGTTCTGTCATTGTTGAATATAAAGGGCGTCTGACAGGCTCACGGCTTACGTGTGTGTAGCGTGTAGATGCTGCTCTTACCGGAACCGAGGTTGTCGCTGGGGTCAGCGTAGCCGGGAGGAGCGTCCAGGGGTTCACGGGTTAACACGGAGAAGGGCGTTGGAGGGAACAGCACAGTTCGGCCGCAGGGGAAACTGGTTGGGCAACTGTCCCTTTCTGTCCTGCAGCAGAGATACCGATGAGGAACTATCGGTTGGAGCTTACCTTGCTGCTTTCTTTTAACAGCACAATAGATTTGTCTTGGACTGCAAAGACAAGGAGCCCGACGTGCTCTTCGTGGGTGACTCCATGGTGCAGTTGCTACAGCAGTATGAGGTACTGTTAAAGAAAGGAGGATGGTGGGGTTTTAGGAATTGGAGTGTTTCTCTAATCCAGTGACTGTTGATCACCTGTGATATTGACAGGTGCTTCCGTTCCGTTCCGATTTTACTGCCATCCCTTCAGTTTATTCTGCCCTGCTTCCTTAACTTGCCGGTGCTTGTACAAAGTCTTGCCGGTTTATCTCTAAGCCATTTGCAGTCCTCCTCTGAAGCCGTTACCGACTGCCTCCATTTTGACACACGTGCCACCACCCCTTGCTAGTTCCTTGAATCTCAGATTCCAAACTCCCAAGGGCACGCCGTCAACATCTCTGTAGGTGTTTCTTGCGTGGCCAGAACACGTTTAACCCTCTAGCCCTTGGGGTGCCGTAGGCGTCGGCACGCTGGCTTTTCTCTAAAACTCTGTCGGGGCAAAGAAGAGTTCTGCTGCTGCGCCGTGGTGGCAACGGGGCAGCTTTGTTCTGCAAGAGCTGCTCCCGTTTTTTCTAGTTTTGTTGCCTGGTGACGAGAGGGCTTTCTTCAGGTCATAGATACCTTCTTCAGAAGCCCCGTACTTAGGGAAGCTGGGGACGCGGTGGTCTGCAACAGGTCCAGCGCTCTCTGTGCCTCTGACAAGTTGGGCAAATAGCTGCTGGCGAGCGCTTCCCCTTCCTTTGTGCCAGGGCGGAGTGCTTGAACATCGGCAGCTCCGTCTCTTCTGGAGCTCCGAGTAAAGCCTCGTCCTGTGTTTAAATGCCCYTTATGGAAGTGAGTTTTCGGAGGAAGTCTGGCGGCTGCTTTCTTTGTCCTTGAAGACATCGCTTGCCTGTGTAGTATCTTTCCTGACCAGGATGCTGCTCTGAAATAGCAAATTGATTTCTGATTGCAGATATGGCGAGAGCTCTTCTCACCGCTTCATGCATTGAATTTTGGGATTGGTGGAGACACCACAGGACACGTTCTATGGAGACTGAAGAATGGTGAACTGGAGAACATTAAACCGAAGGTACAAGCAGAAAACCAAAGCAGGCAGCCCTGTGCTGACTTAGACGAGACTTCAGTGCTCGAGTGGTGCAGAACTGAGTGAGCTGTTACTCTTAACAGAGCTGCTTGTTTGAGCCACCGTTGGCACTGAGTGTGCGGCAGGTATTGAAATGTGTTTGGCTACACCAGAAGTGTTGGGGAACAGAGCTGTACGTCTCGTACGGGGGGTTTACACTGCTGAAGATGCAAATCGGAAGGTGTCATCAATAAATAGAGGCCGCCTTCTAGTCCTAGCAAAGACATTCATCAGGCCTGAGATGTACTGTAGCTAGGCGGAGTTTGGAGTTGCAGCGCGTCTCTCGGGCCCGAGACGCATTCTCGGCCTCTAGAAAGGGATGGAGAAGGTTTTGATAAAGAGTTAGCAAAGATGTTCAGGACGTGTGGTGAAGATCAGCTTCCCAGCCTGCGCCTACAGCTGCAGCCCTGTTGCGGGCATCTTTACTGAAAGCGGCGGACAGGGCGTCAAGGTGCAGCGCTTGCTTCATCGCGCAGTATCATTACGCAGCGCGTACCCCAGGTAGGGAGGCAGCGTCGCTCGTATTCGAGCCTGCTATTTAGCAGTTTACAATCTTTTAAAGTAAAAAGCAGAGCTGTGTGATTGTCCCTGCCCCTGAGGGCCTTACGCTATACCGTATAACTATACGTTACCCTCCTTTTGACCAATGTAGGCTCCTGCAGGTATGTTGGCCAGGAGGCTCTGAAATGGGGGGGGCTCAGACRTCTCTAAGGCCGTCCAGAAAAGCTTCAGTAATACCAGTTCTTCGTCCGCACTGAGGGCCAAAACGGAAGCTCGTAAGAGGCTGTTCAGAAATCGGCGTAACCGAGAGCTGAAGACCTCTTGCAGTCTGGGTTTAGCCTTAGGCCTGACTCTTCACGTAGCTCGCTGGTCGCAGATGATGTTTATACAGGGTTTTCAGGGTCAGCAAGCCTGTTACAACTCGTCCTGAAAAAGTTGCAAACATTTTTTCTCCTTGTAGGTCATTGTTGTTTGGGTTGGAACAAATAATCATGAAAACACAGCAGAAGAAGTAGCAGGTGGAATCGAGGCTATCGTGCGCCTGATAAACACCCAGCAGCCACAGGCCAAAGTTATCGTACTGGTACGTCTCTTGGAGCGCTGTGAAAACAAGCCGCTCTGAGGAAGCCCCGTGTTCTCTGTCCCGTGCCTCTGCGATACTGGGAGTTGCTGACCGTTACGGGGGAGGGCAGTCGCTTTATCTGTCTTCTGCTTTGTGCGTGCCTCCCCTCGTTCACTTGGCTTTGCAGAAGTCGTCCTTTCAGCCCCTCCAGAGACGGGTGTAGTCACTCCCATTAGCGGTATCGCTGTCCCACTTAGAAAAGTTGTTGAAGAAGTCCTGTGAGGGGAGAAAAGGTGCTCGGATCAGAGCCGGCATCGGAAATCCTAGTTGGCTTCCTTGTCTTGGCGGGTCAGCCGGTGCCTCTCCTATTGAGAAGCCGGGCGATGGCATGCAGTGCGCTGCTGAAAGCTTGCACAAAGAGCACAACTGATGAGGGGAGGGGGGGGGAAAGAAAGCAGGTGCTGTGCCGGTTGTGCCTGTGGCTCATCTGGCTCCTTCAGCTGCATTTCAAGTCAGGTCTGATGGACAAAGTCTGATTCAAGGGATGAGTTCCTCTTGTCACAGACCTCTTAAATCTCGAAAGGCAGCCGGAATTGGAAGGGAACGCAGGCGTTGTTATGCCACCGAAGTCGTATGAAGCTCTTTTTTGCCTCCTCCTTGTGCCAGGGCCTGCTACCTCGTGGAGAGAAGCCAAACCCGCTGCGGCAGAAGAATGCCAAGGTGAATCACCTGCTAAAAGCCTCGCTCCCCAAACTGCCCAACGTCCAGCTTCTGGATGTGGACGTCGGCTTCGTGCACTCAGATGGCACCATCTCGTACCACGACATGTTTGATTTCCTGCACCTGACGGGAGGGGGCTACGCAAAGATCTGCAAACCCCTCCATGAACTGATCATGCAGCTGCTGGAGGAGACCCCCGAGGAGAAACGAGCTGCCCTGGCCTGAGTAGCTGATGTCAGCGTTAACAGCATCACCCAGCCCATCAGATCAGTTCTGTCACTGGCACTACAGAATCCTTCTTTCTTAAAGCACTTTCCATTGTAGAATGTTACCGGATGTTCGTACCTAGTGTTTTGAGGGGGAAGGCTAATGTTTAACTGGTCTTGTACATACGAGGGCCGGCTTGGTTGGTTTTATTGCAGGAGGAAATTAGCTGAAGAAGAGTTTTACTTTTAAACCATTCCTCATTTAAACCGAGAACAGGGCTGTCACTCTGTGCCCCTCTCATGTCTTGTTGCTCTGTGGTTGTCCTAGAACCCCTGTAGCCTGTCTCTGACAGCCCGCGCACAGCTCCCGGCTCACCGTTCCTGGCTGCAGGGATCGTGCTCTGTGTACTAGCCTGTGAACAAGAATCACATTCCACTCGCAAAAGCCAGAACAGATGCATTTTTCCAAACTCGGTCCCACCTTTTAAAGGTTTTTGGGGTTTTTTTTTCTGGGGGGTTTTAAGTGACACGTGTTGCTTTCTCACTCCTCCTTTCTGAAGCAGCGTGAAACTGGAATTCAGAAATGTAAAGAAAGAAGCGGTTAACCGAACTCGTGTAACACTCCCGGGTGCTTGTTCTTGTGCTCGTTTCACCATGCCTACTGGCCGGGGCACCTTTCCTCCCACGTAGCTTTCCCTGGGGGCAGTCTCATTCAGGTGCTGCTGGCTGTCCTGTTCTCTGCTCCTGTCTGTGTGTGGTGTCGCTGGCTTTTAGCAGTTGCTCAGTTTAGGATTTTAATTATCCCGTAAACGCCGCACAAGGCAGTCGCTTCCTCGCTACTCTAGAACTGACATTTCATTCCTCCGAGATGCCTGTGCCACAGGGCTCTTTGCAGTGCTGTCCGTTGCTCTGTTTTTTTCCTTTTTTTTTTTTTTTTAAGTATGACTGTTACATCCTTTTTTTTCTAAAGGAAACCCATATGAATAGCCCCCGTCTGCAAGGCCTAAATCAGTCTGAAGCTTTGCAGGTCCCAAGGTGTATATTTCTTTATCGCTTCTGTTTTACTTGTATAAACATTTTATTGGAGCAACTACAGCCTCTCACAGTAAAAAGCGAAGTCAAGCTGTAGCTTTTCCTGCCCTGGACGCTGCTCCTCGCCTCTAGCCAAGGGAGCCGGAGGGGCAGGTGCCCTCCTACAGGGGCTGCGACTAGGTGGGGTTTTGGTTTGGGTTTTTTGTTACGAGGGCTGGTGGTAGTCTACTAATGATCATATGAAAACAGCCTTTCATTTAAAAGTGAAGGGTTCTCTTTTTCAGAAGGAAGCTGGTTTGGACCCGAAAGGCAGAGCCCTAGACGAATAGATAACTGTACTTGCAAATAAAACGATTTTAAACCAGGTCTGTTCCTCCTTGGCTTACCTGCCAGAGTCGGAGCTTGGCGGCGCTGTGCAGACCTCGCCGTGGTTCGCGCTACGGCAGCTGGCCGAGAGCCGCCAACGCCGGTCTCTGCGCTTCCTCCCGCGTAAGCGGGATGCGCGGTCACGCGTGCTCGTCTCGGCAGGTAAATCGCAGAGGAACGGACGGCTTTTTAGCGGGCACTTCGTAGCGTGTTCCGAATGAGGGGTGTTTAGGTGTCCGGGTTGCTTGCTGTGCCCTGCTGCAATGAAGTACGTAGGTACTGTATATAGTCTGTCTGCCCTTTTTTATAATAAAGGGTGCTGGTGTTTAATGCAGTCTATAACCTAGCATTAAGGAATACTTTAATGTCCCCACTACATTACCCTCTTCCTGTAGATTTGATCATAGCAGGATTTCTGCCTGGATTGCATGCATAGTGTGTGTTTTGTTTCCAGTATATGTGATCTACACACAGATGAAGGAAAGGTGAAGCGTTCCACTTGCCAGGATCAGAAGTAGGAGGTTTCGGAGTGCCGCGGTAGAGGAGGGATTGCGGTCCTCCCCCCACGAACCGGCCTGGGGACGCGCTGCTCCCCGAGGCTCGCTCGGCCTCTGCGCTCTGGAGCTCCGCTGCCTTGCAGGACGGGCTTTAAGGGGACGTTGCTCACGCTTCCGATAAGATGCTCGCTGGAGAAGCTGGGGCAAGGGAGAGTGGAAAATCAGATGTTAAAAATAYGCTGCAGTGGAGGATTCCTGGGGAAAGGACTTATCCCACCCCCCACACGCCCCTTAGGGAGACGGGATAAAACACGTTCTGCTCCCGGTGAGCTTTTCGGGTTTCTAGGCTTGCGTGAAAAGGCAGCGTGCTAGTTTAATCTACGCATCCCTGCTTCCCTCCCCGCTGTCGCTGCATTTGGCTAAAGAGATGCTAACCAGGAACGCACTCTCCAGTAAAAAGCTCTGACTTCTCAGCTCGGCACCCGTGCAGCCGAGGCTGTGCTCAGCTGTGAGTCAGCCCCTCTTGGCAGGGTGCCGAGTGGACCGAGAGGTTTGGCAGGCTCCTGAGCCTTCCGCAGCGTGACTGAGGACGGCTCTGCTGGCTCTGCTTAGGCTTGGCTTGCTAAGGTGCCACGCTCTGTGCTTGGTTCAGTGCTCACGGCCCTCCTTCTCTGCTCCCGTAACCATCTCTGATACTGCTGGCGCTGCCTAAAGAAAGCCCRGGATGGCTTCCTCTCCGCTCAGGCTTTAGCTCTGCTTGTCGCGGCCTGGTGAGAAGCTGTCCCGCTCACAACTGCGAGGTTTTGTGGGAGGGCAAGGAGGGSTTCTCCCTCCTCGCCGACCTAGTACTAAAAACCGCGCGCCTCGTCGCAAGACGTGTAGAAAAGCTTTGGCTCCAGCTCTGGCGACCGACGTCCCTTGGGATYGGGGCCGGGCTCCCCCTGCCCGGCCAGCGGGAGCCGTGTCATTGTTAAGGGCTGGCTGGGGAAGAACCGGCCCCGTGGGGCTTCTCCCCTCCGTAAACATCCCGGTGGCGTTTGACAGCGCCGTGCCGGAGCCCGCTGTCCCGTCTGCGTGAGCGTTGCCACTTTCATATTTATTGCAGCAGAGAGAAAAACAAACCAAAAGATGTGAAGGGACAGAAAGAGCCTCTTGTACCTTGCCGGGGGGACGGGAGGACGACCGCGGGATGGGGCCTGCGAGGAGGAAAGCCCGTGCCGTGTGTGAAAGGAGGCCGCGGCCTCCCTCTGCGCTGCCCTCCCTGCCTGCCTGCGGGCGCTGCCCTCTCACCGCTCACCGCCCTGAACCTTCCCCGGGGCAAAAAAATTGTGATTCTGCTTTGGCAAAAATGCATCGGCTGGTAGAAGTCACTCTGTTAGTGCATATTTCGATATAAATGTCAATGTTTCACCCCACCGTGTTGCAGCGTGTGTGTGTGTGTGTGCCTAGGCGCCCGCGTCTTTCCTTCCCTCCCTGTGTTGGTGACTCGTTCCGTTCCGTTTCTGCGGGGGCCGGGGAGGCAGCTGGGGAGGTGCTGCCCCGCGCAGAGCTGCCAAGCCAACCTCCCACCGGGTGCGCTCGCGGCGTTCCCTCCCAGGGGCCTTCGGAGTCACGCTCAGCGGGATCCTCGCTCCTCACGTGATAGCTGTTCTTTTCCCCACGCTGTCGGGGGGCTTTTTTTGTCTGTTTTTCCTCTCCTTTCACCGTGCAGAGCTTAGGTCCTGTACCCAAAGCCGTAAGCAAGGTTCTGCAGGCGAAGGTAGCTGGCACTTCGGCCCTCGACAGAACATCGGCTTGTATTCGATTACTCAGTGATTTATTTTTAATAGCCCTGAAGTGAACGGGGAGCGCACGTCGCCACGCGATCCAGCTTACAGTCATCCCAGCGGAGGCGATACTCGCGTTTGAGCAGCAGCTTACGAGTCGGTTGGAGTTCTGCTTCTAGCTCCTGCATGGGCGTCCGTCTGTCCCCGAGCAAGTCGTTCCATCCGCTGTCAGCGTCACCACCCGTAACCTGGAAACAATGTGCAGACTCTGAGAAGTGCTTTGGGATCCTCGGTGAGAGGACCTATAGAAATAAAGTGCACAATAGCAGCAGCGCTCCTGTCTCTTTACATTTGTCCCGCAGAGAACGGAGGGAAACCGGCGGCAGAGGTCTCGGACGTCAGCTCAAGCCTAGAAAATGGCTTTCCACGAGATGACGTGAGGCTGAGCTGTGTCAGCGGGGGATTTAAAACCAAAAAACCCRATCACGTACACGTAAAACGTGATGTAATGGCCACAAAGCCCTTAGACAGCGGACTGTAAGCGGGAAGCTCGTCGGCAGCTGGGACGGGGGGCGTTGGAGGGAGATGCACGCTGAAATGCTGCGTGGCATCACTCCTGCTTCCCCAATGAACGGAGCCGTGGAAAAACTTCAAAGTACTTCGAATGGCTTCCACCTCTGGTGATGAAGGGTGCTGCAAACGGGAGGGGAGGCTGCGGGAGCCCCTGCGCAGAAATCCGGAGCGGAGCGCGGGAAGGGGAAAGGCGCCTGCGAGGTCGCAGTGCCGTACCTTGCCTGGCAGGGAATTTTTCCGTGCCTCCACGCGCAAGGACTTTGGTGGCAGGCAGGCTGGGCGAGTGGCTTGGGCGGGCGTCCAGAGTGCCGCCTGGCCTCACCGGCGCCGGCTGGAGAGCTGCCGCCGGCCGCAGGGCCCTGGCCAGGGAGGAGTCCCCGAGCCCTGCACCGAGGAGGGAGCGGGAGCCGGATTTCCTCCTGCGGCAAGCCAGGGCTGGTTACGGCTCCTGCGTTGCGCACCCCGCCATTACCGTGGCAGCTCGTCTGTCCGGACCAGGCGGCCGCACCGCCCCGTCCGAGCCTGGTGCTGGGAGCAGGGGGGTTGGCAGCATCCCTGGGTCGCTGGCGGGGGCAGTTGGTGGCAGGTAGTCGCTGCCACGTGTTGGAGCATGACAGCCCCGTGAACCAGGCTGCCGGCAGCCGTAAACACCTCCCGACGCTGCCGGCCGCAGGGGCGGACACGGAGCTGGGGCTGGGGAGGCCTCGCTGGCTCCCGGCCCCCTCCCCAGGCTGGGGGCTCGGCGGGCGGGAGGGGTCCTCGTCCCATCAGAGGGGCTCGGGCAGCGTCTGTGTGAGCCGGGGGGGTCGCTCGGGGCGGGGGGCGGCTGTCCCTGCCCGGCCCCTGGGGCTGGAGCTGGGGCTCCCCTGTGGTATGGGGCTTCCCCTACGGGGTCCGTACGGGGCAGGGGCTCCCCTGCAGGCCGGGGCTTCCCCTATGGGCTCCTCTATGGGGCAGGGGCTCCCCTATGGTATGGGGCTTCCCCTATGGGGTCCCATATGGGGCAGGGGCTTCCCCTACGGGGTCCGTACGGGGCAGGGGCTCCCCTGCAGGCCGGGGCTTCCCCTATGGGCTCCTCTATGGGGCAGGGGCTCCCCTATGGTATGGGGCTTCCCCTATGGGGTCCCATATGGGGCAGGCGCTTCCCCTACGGGGTCCCCCTCGGGCAGGGGTGCCCCACGGAGCGGGGGTTCCCCGGCGGGACGAGGGCTGCCGAGGGGCCGCTTCCCCCGGGCAGGGGACGCCCGCGCCCCGGCGCCGCCCGCCGCCGCGTCACTTCCCCGGCCTGGCCCTTTAACGTGTGACGGTGCGTGACGTCACCGCCGGCCCGTGTTTACAGCTGCCTGCGGACCGGGGAGATACACAAGTACCGGCACCGAAACCGGGCACCGGCAGCGGCACCGGCAGCGGCAGCACCGCCGGCATCCAGCACCGGGCACCGGCAGCAGAACCGGGCACCGCCTGCGGACACCGGCACCGGCACCCGCGCCGCCCCCGGGCTCTCCCCGCAGCGCCCGCCCGGATCGGCACCAGGGTCAGCGCCGGCACCGGCACCGGCAGCGGGGCTCGCCATGGGGCGGGGTGCCCGGGCGCGCCCCGGCTGAGCGACCCGACCCGTCCCGTCCCGTCCCGTCCCGTCCCGCCCCGGCGGACCTTGGCCGGCCGGGGAGCGGAGCGGCGCGGCCGGGGATGCTGGCGGGATGCCGGGCGCCGGGGCGGCCGCGCCGGCCTGGGCGCTGCTGGCCTGGGCGCTGCTGGCCCTGCCGCCCGCCCTGCCCCAGCCCCGCGGCCCCCGGCGGGTGGTGGAGAAGGAGGCCCGCTTCAACACCGCCTACGCCGACTGGGTGGACGCCGACCTGCTCAACATCTACGCCTTCAACCACAGCGTCCGGAGGAACAGGGTGAGCCGGCGGGGCGGCCAGACCGGCCGGTGCCCGCTCCCCCCGCGGGTTCCCCTTCCCCGGGGTCCCCCCGAGCCGGGGCGTTGGGGCGCGCGGGGGGGGACGGCGGCGCCCCGCGGTCCCCGCGCTGGGGAGGCGTCCTCCGCCACGAGGGCCGAGCAAAGTCCAGCCGCCGGGGACGAGCCCGCCRCGGCCGGTCCTGCCCGGCCAACGCCTGGCCTTCCCGCTGTCCCCGCAGACGGAGGGGGTGCGGGTGTCGGTGAACGTCCTCTCCGACCACAAGGACTTGCCCGTCCTCTTCGTGGTGAGGCAGAAGGAGGCGGTGGTCTCCTTCCAGGTGCCGCTCATCCTCCGGGGCCTGTGAGTACCGGCGGGCGGGCGGGCGGGGGTCCCGGCGGGCAGGGCTGGGGGGCAGCGGGCACGGCACAGCTCGGCGGGCGCTCTGCCTGCCAGGTACCAGCGGAAGTACGCGTACCAGGAGGTCAGCCGCACGCTCTGCCAGCCCCAGACCAAGGCGGAGGTGGAGACTCAGCACTTCTACGTGGATGTCTCCACGCTGTCCCTCAACGCCTCCTACCAGCTGCGGGTCACCCACGTGGAGAACTTYGTGCTGCGGTGAGGGGAGCCCCGCGCCCCCGTCCCCCTCCCTGCCTGCCCRCCGCCTGCCGGGGCTGCCTGCCGAGGCTGCGGGCTCCCCTCGCTAGCCGTCGTCCTTTCCGTCTGCAGGACGAACGAAAGGTTCAGCTTCAATGCCACGGCAGCCCAGCCGCAGGTGAGGAGGGGCCGGCGTGGCGTGGCGTGGCGYGGGAGAAGGTCTGCGCCCGAGGCCAGCCCAGGGAGGAGAGCACGGCCACCGTGGCAGTGACGGGCCCTTCCCCCCCCCCAGTATTTCAAGTACGAGTTCCCCGAGGGAGTGGACTCGGTGATCGTGAAGGTGACCTCGGCCATGGCCTTCCCCTGCTCCGTCATCTCCATCCAGGACATCCTGGTGGGTTTGGGCAGCGGGGCCTCCTCTCCGGGCGACCCGTGACGCCCGGCGGGGCTGACGGCCCCTCCGCCCCCGCAGTGCCCCGTCTACGACTTGGACAACAACGTGGCCTTCATCGGGATGTACCAGACCATGACGAAGAAGGCGGCCATCACGGTGCAGGTGGGCGCGGGGCCGTGCCGCGGGGCCGTGCCGCTCCCGGCCCCTGCCTGGCGCTGGCGGGTAGCGCCGGTTAGCAGAGCTTGCAGATGTTCTTGCTCTGGGGCGGCCCCGAGCCCCCCAGGGAGCCCCGGCTGCGCGGGGCGGCGGGGGACACCCCCCGGCTGGGCTCTGCTGACCCCCGCCTCTCACCCCCCTGGCACGGCCGCCGCAGAAGAAGGATTTCCCCAGCAACAGCTTCTACGTGGTGGTGGTGGTGAAGACGGAGGACGAGGCGTGCGGGGGGGCTCTGCCCTACTACCCCCTCTCCAAAGGTGCCTCACCAGGTACGCCGGGGGCTGGGGGAAGCGCCCGCCCGCAGGCGCGTCCCTGCCGCCGTGGGTTGTGTGCTGGGGACAGGCTGGGGACGGGGTGAGGAGCAGCACCCGCGGAGGGCTGAGCCCCCGGCCCGTGCCTTCTCCCAGACGAACCCGTGGATCAGCACAACCGGCAGAAGATGCTGGAGGTGATGGTGTCGCCCACCATAGCCTGTAAGCCGGGGAGGGGCCGTTTGGGGCTGGGGGTGCTGGGCTCCGCAGGGGGCCCCGCGGCAGGTCCCCAGGGCTGCCGCTCCCCCTGAGGGCTTGTCCCGGCTCTGCGCAGCGGAGGCCTATGTGAGCAGCGTGCTCTTCTGCCTGGGCATCTTCCTCTCCTTCTACGTCCTCACGCTGCTCATCGCCTGCTGGGAGAGCTGCCGGTGAGTTCCCGGGCGTCGCTGCTCCGGCCGCCCTGTCCCCTCCGGGTGCTGAGCCCGTGGGTGTCCTGCCGACTGGTCCCGGCGCGGTGGGGGCCCTCGGGCGTGCTGTGCCCCCTCGCCCCCGGCTGCCGGCACGGCGCTGCTGACGGCCGCTTCCCTCGGCAGGCAGCAGAAGAGGAAGGGGCTCCTGGCAGCCATGGACTCGCCCAGCCTGGACACGGGTGAGGGGCTGGAGGCAGCAGCCGGCGGCCGCGGCACGTGGGGGGTCTGCCTGGGGGATTCCTGGTTATTTTGCCCTCTCGAGCCCGTGGCAGAGCCCTCGGTTCGGCAGGAGTTCCCCCCTGAGCCCCGCTTGTCCCCCAGCTCCCTGGGGACAAATCCCGATGTCACGGGGACAGGGAYGTCCTGGGGCTCAGGCTTCACCGCTCTGGGGCTGGCAGGGCTGCGCTGGGGCTTGGGCGTCTCACCAAGTCTGTCTCTTTCTTTCCACGGCTTTCCGGGAACTCCCAGCATCTCTACTGGGTAGGTGCCAGCGTCTGCTCTGTCCTTGGCTGTGAGCTCGCTCCCGTGCCAGGGCAGGGGCACCCCYGGGCCGGGGGTGCCGGGGGAGGCTGCCGGCGGCTGACAGGGACCCTCCTGTCTCGCAGGGCACGCCCGCAGCATCCCCGACTCCTTCCTGGGCCACGCGCCCTACGACAGCTACGGTTACGGCTCCTTCGGTGAGTGCCGCGCGCYGTCCCTCGCCTCCCTGCCTGTCAGCAGGCGGCCGTGCCCACCTCGTCTGGCCGTCCTTGCAGGGAACGGCTCCTCCGGCAGCGCCGAGGGCATCACGGACAGCATGGGCTCGGCAGAAGTCCCCTACGGCTACGCGGGTGAGTCCCGGGGCAGCGGTGCGGTGGCTGGCGTAGCCGGTGTGCCCGGGCAGTGCCGGGCTGCCCCGACGATGCTGCGCTGCCGGCAGCATCCCGGCTCTGCCCCTCTCCATCTCCCGGGACGGGTCCCTGGGTTGCCGGCCCCTCCGTGCAAGCCCGCAGCGGGGTCTCCACCGGCGCCGCCGGCCGGGGCTCGGCCCCGCTCCTGCTCCAATAACTCTCGCTTTCCTTTGAAGGGCAGGAGCAGTTCAAGCGGCGCACGCCCTCCGCCCCGATGAGGCCGCTGAGCATTGCCATGGGTAGATGCTGGTACYGGGCAGGGACGGGCCAATCGAGCCAAAATCTGCCCTGCCCCAAGCTTGCGCCCAGGGCGCTGAGCACCTCTGCTCCCTCCTCCCCTCCCTCAGAGCAAGGGCAGCCACCCAGCAGCCCCCGCCGCGGGCAGGGCAGCGCCCGAGGGGCCGCGGGGCGGGGGGAGGACATCGTCCTCCTGGCCCCCAGCTGTCCCCAGCCCGGCAGGGCCCGGGGGGACGGGGGCACGGGGCGCTGCTCGCCCGTGCCAGCGCAGCCGGCGCGTGTCACTGGGGCAGGGGTCCGCACGGAGCCRGAGCCTGTCCCCGGCGTGAGTTGGCAGGGAGGCAGCCGAGCGGTTAATTGGGGGCGATTGGGGTCCCGCGGGGCGGGCACTGAGGCGGGCTCGGCCGAGGGGCTCCACTGACGGCCCCGGCTCGGCCGCAGGGGAGCGGTCGCTGGAGAACGTGGCCGGCCGGCCGCGCCTGGACTCGCTCAGCTCCGTCGAGGAGGATGACTACGACACGCTGGCCGACATCGACTACGACAAGAACGTCATCCGCACCAAGGTGCGTCCCGCCCCGCGCCCCCTGCCCCCCCGCCGGCTGCTCCCCGCCGGCTGGGGCGAGCCCCTCCACCTGCCTCTCCTTCCAGCAATACCTCTGCGTGGCCGACCTGGCCCGCAAGGACAAGCGGGTGCTGCGGAAGAAGTACCAGATCTACTTCTGGTGAGTGGGGGGCGGTGGGGATGGGGGGCACAGAGCAGTGTCCCGACCCGGGGCGGGCGGCGGGGACCCCCTGACACCCCCCTGCCTCTCCCAGGAACATCGCCACCATCGCCGTCTTCTACGCCCTCCCCGTCGTCCAGCTCGTCATCACCTACCAGACGGTACGTGAGGCTGTGGCGGCGGCAAATGGGGCTCCCGGGAGCTCTGGGGGCTGCGGTCCCCAACCGTGCTCCCCGGCCGCGATGGGGACGTCCCCGGGCGTCCCCCGTGTCCCCACGCCCCGCCGCCACCGGCTCTCACCGTGCCCGCACGCGCAGGTGGTGAACGTCACCGGCAACCAGGACATCTGCTACTACAACTTTCTGTGCGCCCACCCACTGGGGAACCTCAGGTGGGTTCAGGGGGGATGGTGGGCGGCTGGGGGTCACCCGCGCCCAGGGCAGGGCTGCGGCGGGGCCCCGGCGCCCCGGGGAGGGAGAGGGGTCCGCAGCACCCACGTCCGGACTGTCCCCTCGCAGCGCCTTCAACAACATCCTCAGCAACCTGGGCTACGTCCTGCTGGGCTTGCTCTTCCTCCTCATCATCCTGCAGCGGGAGATCAACTACAACCGGGCGCTCATGCGCAATGACGCCCACGCCCTGGTGAGGGACGGGCGGCCGCCGGCTGCGTGCCCGGGGGGGGTCTCAGCCGCCCGGGACCCCCGCTTCCCCTCCCTCCCCTCCCGCCCCCCAGGAGTGCGGCATCCCCAAGCACTTTGGGCTCTTCTACGCCATGGGCACCGCCCTCATGATGGAGGGGCTGCTCAGCGCCTGCTACCACGTCTGCCCCAACTACACCAACTTCCAGTTCGGTGAGTGCCCCCCGGCCCCCCCGCCGCCCGCGCCGGGGCCGCCCCCGCCCCGCTCACCRCCGCCCCCCCGCAGACACCTCCTTCATGTACATGATCGCGGGGCTCTGCATGCTGAAGCTCTACCAGAAGCGCCACCCGGACATCAACGCCAGCGCCTACAGCGCCTACGCCTGCCTGGCCCTCGTCATCTTCTTCTCCGTCGTCGGCGTGGTGAGTACGGCGGATGCCGGCGGAGGGGGGGGCGGCCGCTCGCCCCCGCAGCCCGCTGCCCGCCGCCCCGCTCGCCCCGCAGGTCTTCGGCAAGGGGAACACGGCCTTCTGGATCGTCTTCTCCGTCATCCACATCGTGGCCACCCTGCTGCTGAGCACCCAGCTCTACTACATGGGGCGCTGGAAGCTGGGTGAGGCGGGGGGCACCGCCGCCAGCGGGGCGGGTGGGGGGCAGCGCGGGGGCCCCCTCGGCACCACCTCTCCTCTCCCCTCCCCGCAGACTCGGGCATCCCGCGCAGGATCCTGCACGTGCTGTACACGGACTGCGTCCGGCAGTGCAGCGGACCCATGTACGTGGTGAGTGCTGGCACCGCGGCTCGCGGCACCGGGGTCCCCGGCTCTGGGGAGACCCCGCCTGGCAGCCCTCCCTCCCTGAAGCGCCCGCCCGCCCCTCACAGCCCCCCTCACCCTTTGCAGGATCGAATGGTGCTCTTGGTCATGGGAAACATCATCAACTGGTCGCTGTAAGTGCAGAGCCGGGCACAGGCCAGACCCCGCGCCGCTTCTCCCAGCCCGGGGATCCCCGTCCCTGCTGCCGCCCCCACCCCGCTCCTGCGGCCCGACCCCCCCCCCCCGCTGCGGTCCCCTCCGCTGGGGCTGGGCTGAGGACTGCCAGCTCATGACAGCTGTGAGCCGAGCACGGCAGGTCCCCACCATAGCTGCAGCAGTCCCCGCGTCCCGCCCCGGGGGGCACTCGAGGGGAAAGCGGGGCGCACGGGTACGGCGGGCGGGGGGACACCCCAGGCCGCGCTCACCCTGCTGCCTGTCCCTGCCTCCCCAGGGCTGCCTACGGCCTCATCGTCCGCCCCAATGACTTCGCTTCCTACCTGCTGGCCATCGGCATCTGCAACCTCCTCCTCTACTTCGCCTTCTACATCATCATGAAGGTGCGAGCCAAGCCCCCGGCCCCCGGCGGGGAGGGCAGGGCAGGGACGGGCACCCCTGCCAGCGCCTGCCCGCGCGTTGACCCTGGCCTCTCCCGCAGCTCCGCAGCGGCGAGCGCATCAAGCTCATCCCCTTGCTCTGCATCGTCGGCACCTCGGTGGTCTGGGGCTTCGCCCTCTTCTTCTTCTTCCAGGGGCTCAGCACCTGGCAGGTGAGCGGGAGGGCGGCGCGGCGGGGCGGGCGGGGTGGCCGCCGGCCGGCGCGGTGACGCCTGGCCCTGTCCCCGACAGAAAACGCCGGCCGAGTCCCGGGAGCACAACCGTGACTGCATCCTGCTCGACTTCTTTGACGACCACGACATCTGGCACTTCCTCTCCTCCATCGCCATGTTCGGCTCCTTCCTGGTAGGCGCTGGCTGCCGCCGGCACGGCTGCCGCCTGCCGCTGGCCACCCCGGCTCACCACAGCCCCGCTCCCCTCGCTCCGCAGGTGCTGCTGACGCTGGACGATGACCTGGACTGCGTCCAGCGGGACAAGATCTACGTCTTCTAGGGGCCCGCAGCCGCCCGCTGCCCTGGGACCGTGCCAAACGCCTGGCCGCAGCCCCTGGGAGGGGGGACCCGCCGGGGCGGCGCGTGCCCCTGGGGAGGGATGCCCGTGCTGCGGGTCCTGCCAGCCGCTCCGTCCCCCTCCCCACGCAGCCCGGGGGTCCCGGCGCGCCTCCTCCCTGCCGGCCAGGTCCCTCCCTGGCGCTGCGTGCCCGTTCCCGGGCTCATCATAGCCGAAAACGGGATTGGGGGCTGCCGGGGCACCCGTCCTCGGTGGCAAGTGACACTGGAAAAGGTGGTGGTGGTGSTGCTGCTGCTGCTGKTGCTGCTGCGGCTCCGTGTCCRTGCGCCCGCGGTGTGGGGGGCCGGGGCGAGCACCGTGCCAGCAGCCCCGAGGCCCCCCGAGCACGCGGGCGCGGGTCTCTCTTCAGTGCCTGAGTCGTATGGGTGGGAGGTGGGGGTGCGAGTGTCCGGCGGGGTGGCAGCAACGGGGGTGGCTGGAGAGGCCCCACTCACGTCTCCTTCGGCGTCCCAGGAGGGCGTCGGACGTTTGTGCCCCCCRTCAACGCTGCCCACCGAGGCTGCCGCGTGCTCTCCGCGCGTGGGTCTGCCGGGAAGGGACTCGCATTAAAGTGTCTGCACTTTGCCCGTGCCTGCCGCCTCCTGCCTGGGCAGCGGGAGCCCGGGGGTCCCCGGGGGTCCCCGAGGGGCCGCAGGGGTGGTGGGCCCTGCCCTGCCGGGCTGCCGCCGGGTGTCAGCCGCGCTCTGCTGCGGGACTTCGGGAGAAGCAGCAGCGCTGCTGCCGCCCTCCTGCCCCGGAGACCCCCTGTGCGGCAGGGGGGCTGCAGGGGGGAGGTCGTGGGGTGCGGGGGGGCTGGCAGCCCCAGGGGGGTTAGGGGTGCCCCCCACTTCACGGGCAGCGAGGGTCCTGGGAGGCTGGGGTGCCCCTTGGCATCCCAGCCCGGTGCCAGCGCTGCTGCATGCCTCGCTGTGCCCTGGCCCACCCGAGCGGGCTGGTGCCCGGCCGGGGCAGAGCGCAGCCCAGGGATGGCTGTGGGATGCCCAGGCACGATGCCCGCAGGATGCCCGCAGCCTGGCTGCTCTGCCCCGGCCAGCCCCGACCAGGGCACGCCGTGGGCTGTGGGTGCCGCCCAGGCTGCCGTGCCCCCGCAGCAGCCCCGCAGCCCTGCGGGAAGCCCCGCTCGGCCGCCCCAGCTCCCCGGCAGTCAGCCCACGGGGAAACCAGCCATGAAGTCAGGGCAGAAACCCTCGGCGGCTCCTGTGCCCGGGCGAGCGCCTGGCTATAAAAGGACTTACTCCCTCAGCCCCCGGCCCCGCTTCCTCCCTGCCCCCAAACCCGCTGGGGAGGAGGCACGCGGGGAATGCTCGGGCACGGGCCTTAGTCGCCGATTTTCAGAGTCTTTCCCCAAATATGGTGCCTGGGCCAGAGTCACGGTGCGCTGCGGGGCTGGCGCGCCCCGGGAGGGAGGGCTGGGGGGGCTGGCCCCCGGGCTGCGCTGACATCACTGTCCCGGCGCCGGCCTTTTAGCACAGAGTCGGCCTCCTAACTGTGCAGTGTGCTGGCTCCTGCGCAGAGCATCACCCCTCGCCTCCGTGAGCAGCAGCTTGTAAGTCCTGCTGCGGGGGGGGGCAGCGGGGAGGGCGCCCGGGGTGGGGACGCCAGCCCCTGGCACGGGGGTGCTGCTCCCCGGGATGGGGACCCTGTGCCTGGGATGGCGATGCTGCTCCTGGGACTGCGATCCTTCTCCCTGGATGGGGATTCTATTCCTCCGACGGGGATGCCGCTCCCCGGGATTGGGATGCCGCTCCATGGATGGGGATGCTGCTCTGTGGATTGCAACGCTGCTCCCCGGATGAGGGTCGGGCTCCCCAGGAGGGGAAGCTGCTGCTCAGGCTGGGGACGCGGCTCCCTGGGCTGGCAACGCTGCCCGGGGTTCGGTGCTGCTCCTTGCTCCCCAGGACCRCGCTGCCGTCGGGGCGGCACGGCTGTGGGTCGGCCGGGCTCAGCCCCGCGGTGGCCGGAGGGGCCGTGCGGGGCTCAGTGCGGGGCTCAGGGCAGCGCAGAGAGGGGCGACTCCAGCCCCCGCTTGCCCATTTCTGCCCGTGCCTCGGTGGGGATGGGCAATGGGCACGGGGCTGGCGGGTCCAGGGGCAGCTGGCAGCCAGCAGGCACTGCCGTGCGGCCGAGGGAGCCGTGACCGGCGAGGCTGGGGTCTGCACACAATCCCCCTGTACTGGGCTGGACCAGGGCATGGGGCACCGGGCAGCCGGGGCACAGAGCGGAGCTGGCCATGGCATTGCTGGACGTGCCCGGCGGTGCTCGGGATCTGGGCACGGGCTGCCTGCGGGGCTCGTGGGGTACCCCTGCCTTGCCGGCAGCAAGCGGGGTCAGCATCCTCCACTGCACCGAGCTGCGCCAGGTCTCAGAGCCCATCCTGCAGGAGCCGGGGGGCATCTGCCCGGCAGTTGGGGCGAGCCAGCCCGGGGCAGGGTGTGGATGCGGGGGCCGAGCACACGGCTCCTTGAGGGCACAGCCCCGGCACTCGGTGGCTTAATACCAAGCAGGGAGCTGTGCAGGGAGGAGAGAGGCCAGCTCCGCCGAGGGCTTGGCTGCCGGCTCCCAGCGCCTCTCCCTCCTGGCATCCTCCCTGGCACCCTCCGGCCCTGCCCGCGGCCAGCTACCTGCCATCTCTGCCCGCCGCATGCCCTTACAAGGGCACGGGCACGGCTCCCACCGTGGTCCTGCCTCGCCTGCCCTCCTCCCCGGCACCAGGACCCGCCACGCTGAGGCCACCCCATGGCACCACGGCCACCCTGCCCCGGCATGGCGTGGCCACCATGCCGTGCCACAGCCACCCAGCCCTGCCGTGGTCGCCCTGCCACCCGGACCCCTCTGCTCTGCAGCCCCCGTGGGGGCAGCATGGCTGCTCCGGCCGGAGGGCACGGCTACGCCAGGGACGTTCACGCCAACCAAGAGCTGGCGGGCAGCTGAGCAGGCAGGGGACGGGGATGAGGCACCTCTGGTGGGATGGGAACCGTCTGTCCGGGCAGGCTGTGGGGGTCATGGCCGTGCACTCACCTCCAAACGGGCCCGGACGGAGCTGAAGGGCCATTGCGTGGCAAGGGAAGAGCCGGGAGGAGGAGATGTCCCCGCTGCACCAGGGTGGGAGGTGGATGCCATAGGGTGCTGGGGTGGCCGCGGGGTCCCCAGGCAGAGGGACAGCATCTCCACAGCCTGACGGTCCCCGTCCCGCCGCCAGGTCTCCCACCTGCCGCAGACATGGCGAACAAGGGCCCAGCGTACGGCATGAGCAGGGACGTCCAGGCCAAGATTGAGAAGAAGTACGACGACGAGCTGGAGGACCGGCTGGTGGAGTGGATTGTGGCGCAGTGCGGGGCTGCGGTGGGTCGCCCTGAGCGGGGCCGCCTGGGCTTCCAGGTCTGGCTGAAGAACGGCATCGTAAGTGGGGGGCTGGGCGCCCACTGTGCCTGCCGGCCCCAGGGCCGGGTGGGCGGCCGGCGGGGAGCTCCGCAGCCGGCGGCGTGTGTGGCGCGGCGAGCCCAGCCTCTCCTCTGCCGGCAGGT
This sequence comes from Phoebastria nigripes, assembly GCA_035582835.1. Lineage (NCBI taxonomy): Eukaryota > Metazoa > Chordata > Aves > Procellariiformes > Diomedeidae > Phoebastria > Phoebastria nigripes. Next base: position 1,177,066 of record JAYKAV010001077.1, read on the forward strand.
CCTCAGCAGGCTGGTGAACAGCCTCTACCCCGACGGCTCCAAGCCCGTCAAGATCCCCGACACCCCCCCCACCATGGTCTTCAAGCAGATGGAGCAGATCGCCCAGTTCCTCAAGGCGGCCGAGGACTAYGGCGTGGTCAAGACGGACGTGTTCCAGACCGTCGACCTCTTTGAAGGTGCGGGTGGGCGGGTGGGGAGCAACCGGGGTTGTGGGGGGCCGGGGCTGCCGTGCCATGCCCGTCCTTACGCCCCTCCGTCCCTCGGCAGCCAAGGACATGGCGGCGGTGCAGAGGACGCTGATGGCCCTGGGGAGCCTGGCGGTCACCAAGAACGACGGGAACTACCACGGGGACCCCAACTGGTTCATGAAGTAAGTGGGGGAGCGCGGCCCCGGGCGTGGGGACCCCCCTGCCCCGCGGCTGCCCAGAGCGGGCTCTTCCCGCTGCCCAGCAGTGCCCCGGAGCACACGGCTGCGGGATGCCGAGCTTTCGGCTGGGAAGCGACGGTGGCTGGGGACCCCCTTGGGGAACGGGGGCTGCGGGGCTCCCTGGGGATGGGGACGAGGCTCCGGCCGCCCAGCCGGTCACGGGTGCCGCATGGCCTCTCCCTCCGCCCCGCAGGAAAGCGCAGGAGCACAAGCGGGAGTTCACCGAGAGCCAGCTGAAGGAGGGCAAGAACGTCATCGGCTTACAGATGGGGAGCAACAAGGGGGCGTCACAGGCGGGGATGAGCTACGGCCGGCCCCGGCAGATCATCAGCTAGGCAGCCCCCCTCGCCGCCCCCAGCCCTCCCGCCGCCGGGAGAGCAGCCCCAGCCGGGACCTCCGTCTTCGCTCCCCCCGGCCCAGCGCGCCGCAGCCGCCCGAGCGCCGGCGGCCGCCACCGCCCCTCACCGATTGGTATTTATTGAAACGAAAATGCCAGCCAGCCCAAACGACCCTTCAGCGCAACCAACGGCAGCACGCGCCCAGCCGCAGCCCCTGCGCGCGGCGATGCACCCAGCCCCGGGGACGCCGGGGCAGCCCCGCCGCGCTCGCACCGTGCCCCGGGCAGCCTCTCCCCTCCGGCCTCGCACGCCCCCGCCGCACCCCTGCGAGCCCCGCCGCCAGCCGGTCCTGCCCCCGTCGCGCCGCGCTCGCCGGCACCCACGGGTGCCCCGCCGCCCTCCCCGGGACGGCGGGTGGGAAGGGCGTGCACCCCGGCCCCCGGAGCCACCCCGCCTGCCCGCAGCCCCGCACGAGCCCTGCGCCACCGCCGCAGAGATCCTTGCAAACGGGGAGAAAAGAAAATTGGCCTTGGTTTTGTACTTCATTTTTGTCAAAATTAAAAGGTTATTCATCTAGCGTGGCCTGACGAGGGTTCCTCCTGCTCGCCCCATCGCCCCCAGCCAGTGGTGCTGGGAAAGCCAAAGCCACCCTCCGTAAAAGCTGCTCAGATTGCCTGGGCCGCATCTGCTCCTTCTTCCAGCTCTGAACCTGCGAAAACCAGAGCTGGGGATCGGGCTTTCCCTGCCCAGTTCCGACAGCTCCGCGGGGTGGCTCTGCCCTCTCCGGCCCGAGCTGCAGCGCCGACCTTCCTCCTCGCTCCTTCCAACTGCTCTGGCCCAGCCCTCACCTCCCCCTGCCCGGAGCAGCCCCCGTTATCCCGGCTCCCAGGGAGCGGGGCACGGAGGGCTGCGAGCAGCCACGAGCAGACCCAGCACCCCGAGCAGACCCAGCACCCCGGCACGGCGTCCCCACGGGCCCCGGGGCTGGGAGGTGCGGGGTGACTCATGTTTCCACAGCGAGAAAGTGCTGGGAGGGCAGAGGAGGGACGGATAGGGGAGAGGAGGGTTTTTAAGACTTTATTTGGAAAGCTACACAAAAGGGCTTTGCTGATTAAAAAACAAACCCCAGCTTTAAAAAAATAAACCACCGAACCCAAAGACACATGAACAAGCCAACCCCGCTCGCAGATGAGCCACTGCCAGTGCAACTCAACCTCCCCTTCCCGGCCCAAAGCAGGCATTGCCCACGGCCTCGTCCCTCCTGGGCACCGGGCACAAACTGACGCCCCAGCAAGCGGCGGGGAGGCAACTGGGGGAAGCGGCCGCAGCGAGCTCGCGCTGCCACGCTACCTGCTGCCAGAGGTGCTTCCGTGCCCGCCGTGGCAGGGACAGCCCCGTCCTGTCCCCCTGAGCAGGATGGTCGAGAAAGCCCTGCTGCCTTCTGCCTCCCCAACCGCACGGCTGCTCGCCTGCCTGCGGGAGATGAGGAGGAGGTGGCAGGGTCAGAGCACAGGGGACGGAGAGCAAGCGCTGGTTGGAGATGGGCAATAGGACTCCCTGCTTCTAAGCTGGGTGCAACTGGTGGGTACTGGCCAGCTCCTAGCCCAGCGGGGCAGGCAAATGACAGTGCTGTGGGGTCCCTGCTTGCAGAGGCAGCTGCCAGGGCCCTCCACATTTTCCAGGCTCGCTCTGCAGAAATTAGGGACAAAGCGACCCTTCTTCCCAGTGCCRCAAGGCTGCGGGAGCCATGGCACGCAGGGGACTCCGTGCGTAGCTCCGCTACGGCCGCTACATGCCCAGGAGGCGTTGGCGTGGGGCCTTGCTCCACGCACAAAGGGAAGCCCTGAGCGTTGCTGCAGGGTAGGCTCCGTTAGGAATGGGTTTAAGGCTTGCTTTGTTTTCCAGAGCGAGGGAAAGGGAAGCTCCCCTTCCGCTGCCAGCACTCTTTCTCCTTGTTTCTGAGCCACTTCCAACACCACCTTCCGCCCGACACAACGGCAATGGTCCCTGGTGCCTCAGGAAGTCTCTGCTGCCCGTGCTCGGGAAGGACGTACCGAGTGGGAGGGATGCAGCCCAAAGCCGCGGCCCCAGCTAGCACGTCTGGTGCTCCCTGTCCTCCGAGAGGAGCTCGGCTGTCACCTCCCGGCCAAGGTACCCTGCTCCGGCGGGGGCCGCCTCGTGGAAGCTCGCAGCTCTGCCACTGCTGGGAAGTTTGGGGTGGGTGGGGGTCCAGGACCCCTCCTCCCCCTCGTCCTCCTGGGCAGGCTCTGGGTGCTCACACTCCATCTCAACGTCCTCGATGTCCTTCTCCCGGTAGAGCGGCACAGACTCCATCTCGAGGCCGCTCTCCAGGGATCTGTGCTTCCCTCCCTGCTGGTACCATTTGCAGACGGTGGAGCCGTTGCAGGTCAGGTCAAGCCCCACGTTGTTCCTGGTCAGGCAAACCTCCAGCATGTAGTAGAAAGTCCAGAACACGGCAAAGCACCCTAACAGCAGGAGGGTCTGCGGAGGAGGAGGAAACCCCTTAAGAAACAAAGCCCTCAACCACCCCAGAGCCCTGCTGTCGCCCAGCGGAGCGGGCGCAGCGCCAGGAGGATCAGCGACGCAGGTCCCCACTCCTCCAGCGCCTCCTGCAGCGGACGGGGTGTCCCCGCTCGGCGCCAGCCGGCAGTCTCCCCGGCCCGCGGCACAGGCTCACCTTGAGGGTGTTGGCTGTGATTGTGTAGTGCTGCTCCTCGGGGATCTCCAGCCCCGGAGGGCAGGGCAGGGAGAAGTCGCTGCTCAGGTACTGCCCGCTCATGGCTTCCTCCAGCAGCCTGGGGGACAGAGGCACCCCGTGAGGGTCCCGCAGGCAGGGCTGCTCCAGGGAGGGGTGCCCACGAAGGGTCTGGAGTGCCTCTTCCATCACTGAGGGTTGCCCTCCTGGGACAGACCCAGCCCACAGCCCACGGCTCCCCCGTGCAGTGTATTGAGGGCAGCCCCAGTGCCCCCTGCCAGGGGCCAGCGGCCAGCCAGGCTGCAGCCTCACCCTGCCATGCACCTCGCAGCAACACTGCTCCAGCCAAGCAGCACCTGCTCAGAGACTTCTGACAGTGTCCCTTAGCCCTCCATCTCCTGTCTCCCCACCGAGACGGGGTTGTGGTGTCCTACCTCTGCCGTTCCTTCATCTCTGCTGGGGACCAGGAGGAGCCGTACAGGGTCAGCTGCCACTGCTTCAAGGTCCCAGGCCTCAGGCTCTCATCTCCTGGGGAAGAAACAGGTTGGACCAGTGGGGAACTCTCCCACCCGGCTGGGTGGCACCGCACGGAGCTAACCCGTGGCCGCCCAAGTGCTGAGCCGGCAGCTCCCCGGGACACGGCACGGAGCTGCTGCCACCGCCCCATGAAGGACCCCTGGAAGGCAGGACTCACCGATGTCCCTGATGACCAGTCTGTATGTGCCCTGCGCTTCCTCGCCCCAGCACCGGACCGTGGAGAAGGTCCAGTCAGCAAAGCCATTGGGGTCCCTGCCAAAGGGTGAGGAGAAACAACCCATGAGAGGGTAACGTAGCCCGAGCCAGGAGGCTGGACATAGGCCCTGGCTCTCCTGCCTGGGGCCAGCTGGGCTGGGTGTCCTGCCCCGCAGCGTGGGCCTCCGCACCCCTGTCCCCCTCGGTGCTTACGAGTCCATGCTCCTGGTGGTCCCTATCAGGGACATCATGCCGCTGGGGCAGAAGAGCCTGATCTCCAGGTTGCCGCGGCGGGGGTGGGTTATGGTGACGGTGACTGCCACGTGCTCCAGGGTTCTCATGCCGGAGAGCTCCAGGTCGGCGGTGGTGACTGGGAAAGGGAAGGCAGGGTTTGCCGAGGCTGGTGGCCGGGATGGAGTCCCCACTTCCAGCTGGCCCTAAGGGGCTGCTGTGCCACTTAGCAGGACACACATGCTCGTCTCTGCCTCCTCCCAGCTGCCCCCGTGCGTCTGTGCTGCCGGAGCAAGAGGCAGGAGCCAGGGCAGCCACACCCCACGCAGGGAGGCTCTGCCAAGCGCCCGGCAGCAAAGCCGCGCTGTGCTCGGAGGCCTGGCCCTGGTCCACGCTCTGCGAGGAGCCTCCTTGTCTGCCCGAGCTGAGCCACCCACACGCCTTCCCGGCTAGCAGAGGTAAAGGTGTCCTGGCACACTTCCTCCCAGGCACCCCACGTCATGCTGCTTGACGTGGGCCAGGAGAAGTCAGGTCCTCCCGGACCAGAGATGCAGGCGGCACCTGGTACTGGCTGTCCTCTGCCCGCAGCTGTGCTCTCTGTTCCCTCCCTGAGTTCAGCCAGGACCAGGCAGGATGGAAAGGATGGTGGGAAAGGGGTGAGGAGGAGGTGGTGAGGAAGGAGGGGTGAAAGGCAACAGCAGCATTAGCAGTGGGAAAGCTGACTCCCGGGCATCTCCCAGCACATCCCAGAGCAGGAAGATGATACAAACCCACGCTTTCCTCTGCTCACAAGGAGGGGGCCCAGGCACGCCTCCCTGCCCTCTCCTTACCAGCAGCCTCTCGCCTGCAGCCGGATCCTCATTTCACAAGCGGGGCCCGGCTGCTGCCTACACAACTTGTGCCACTGCCCCGGCGGCTCCCCAACATCCAACTCTTCCCCCGGCCCTGACTCACAGCTTGCGGGTTCAGGAGCCCACCCAGTGCGCTTTGGCCACTGCAACGAAGTACTACCTCGTCCTTCATCAAATCCTTCCTGCCCTGGATTTGTGCCAGCTTCTGGCAGCCCCGGAGGCTGCTTTGAACCCACAGTTACACAGGAGCCAGGTTTGGAAAGAGGACTGGGATGAGAAACGCAGTGTCCATCCCAAACCGTTCGCAGCTCCACGGATGCTCACAGCCCCAGAGCTGCTAAGTATAGCACAGGAAACCCTGGCATGCTTCAGAGYGGATTTCAGCCTGTGGCTCGGCCTCCTCCTGGGGAGCAGGTGGGTGCTCCCCAACATCTTCTAAGTGGGGAGGCGAGCACACCCCAGAACCAGGCAGCCTGCCTGCAGCGGCTGGCCAGCACACTCCCTGGGGCCACGTGGGGAAAGGGTTAACTGAGTCTACCTGGGGGAGAGTCCTGCCCCGGCCACACATTCCTCTGCGCATACTTCTCCAAAGTGCCTCTTTTCTGCCTCTCCCAAGCTCTGCTTGCTGCCCAGCTTTCAGCCCACAACTCCTTTCAGGGCGGAGGGAGCTGCTTGACCCCCAACCCTCTCCTCGGAGGCAGAGGGGGCTAACCCCGCTGCCAGCCCGAGGAGCAGGGTGTCACCCCTCTGTCCCTCCGTCGCCCTGCGGTGCTGCTACCTGCACGGGAGCAGCGTGCTGCAGAGCCGGACCAGCCCAGGCGGGCAGGGACAGGAGAGAGGGAGAACATGTGCCCAGCGCCTGCCCAGCATCTCCTCAGCCTGCAGCGAGGAGGGGAGGGACAGGACCACCTGCAAGGGGGGTGCCGGCCTGCCGAGCTTCAAACCCTTTCCAGGGGGACCTCTATCCTGGGGAACAGCCGCCGGGCGCTGCCAACCCCCAGCACCTCTGCCGGGAGCTGCAGCTGGGGCAGCGAGGGGCGCAGGGCCAGGCCCCCTGGGACAGCATCTCCGGTGGGACAGGGAGGGGGCCGGTGGCCCAGCCTCGGCGCAAGAAGCTGTGCCCAGCCAGAGAGCCAGGCCCTGCTGGGGGGCCGGGAAGGGCTTGGGGCCGAGCTCTCCTTCCCACTGGTAGCAGCCGGAGCAGCGCCTTGTTTATGTGGACAGAGGCTGGCCAAGTCGGGAGCTGGAGCATTACCTAAAATGGTCAAAGCCAGAGGAGCAGGTCTGGCTGCTGCCCAGCCTGGCCATGCTCGCTAATGCCTGTCTGGCTCCTCAAAGACATCAATCTATGGGATGGAGTTATCGGGGAGGGGACCACATCAACAGACACAGATCCCCTGGGGAAGGGCAGCGGAAAGAGAGAGGAAAAAGCCCAGGCAGCCCAACACTTAACCCCTTCGTGGCCTCGCGCAGCCCAGGGCTCGCCCTGCCAGGCTGTCAGCATGCCCAGCTGCGCCCCATGCCAGCGGGAACAGGCTGGATCCCTGGCCTCGGCATGTACAAGCACGTGCTCTCACGTGGCACACCTGCTCTTACCGTTCCAGGCGACCTCCAGCTCCTGCGGGAGTAACGGGATGCTCCTGCCCTCCTTCAGTGCAGGGCTCATGTATGAGGCGAGGTACGGGACGGACTCCCAGATCTGTCAGGGGAAAGGCGAGAGGATTCAGCACGAGGTTGCACCCTCCCTGCTCGTCCACCTCTCAATCTCCCACCACTCTTGCAAGCTGCTCCTGTCCGTAGCACACCTAATGCGTGTGGACGTGGGTCCAGCTTGGGCCCAGGCCAAGGGGCCTCTCCCGACGCTGCCCTGGGGCATGCAAACCCAGGCAGCACGTGAGGGCTGAAGAGGAGTGTCCGCACGCCTAGGAGTGGAAGGAAAGCCACTGCCTGCGGGCTAGAGGGGCCGCTCGAGACTCAGGACCCCCCAGCTCTGGGTTTGTCTCTGCCACTACCTGAGTGGCTTTGAGCGGTTACTTGAAGCCATTCCGTTTCAACCCCAGGCGCAGCGGGGCAGAAAACGTAGCAGAACCCAAAGCCCTGCAGGAAGAGAGAGCAGCCTGAGAGTCCCTGTGAAACAGGGGGCATTGCTGGCAACCGGCAGTGACCCGGCACAGCTGCGCGGTGCTCTATGCACGAGTGAGGACCAAGTGCCAAAGGGATGTGCCCTGGTCTCCACGCGACTGCAGGCACAGGGAGGAAGAGATGGGGATGCCTCTGCCTGCTCTGACCACACCACTCCCTCGGCAGCCCCAGCAGCCCCCGGGACGCGGAGCCCAGAGCTGCCAGCTGAGAATGCCCTCCTTCCTCGGGGCATGACGCCCGCCCTGGAGCCCACTGCGTAGGGAGGAAGGTGCTGGGGCGGCTGACGAAACTCCCCAAGCCATGAATCAGAGCTGTCGTCTCCCACCAGCGAAGGCTCTCGCCCATGGCTATATATAGTGCTGAGAGAGCAGCAGCTCGGGGGCAGGTTTCAGGCATTGCCGAAATCCTCATTACTTCATACCAAAAGCAGCCCTATAGTGAGGGCCGGCAGGACGACAGCCAAAGCACTAGCCCTGAACGGCAACAGTGTCACCCCACGCTGTTGCCAGTACAGGACCTGTCACCGCCAGCGGGCTGGGTCTGCTCTACCTGCCTCCGGGGCACGCCTGGGACAGGGAGGGGAATTACCTTGGCAGCGTTCACCAGCCTCCAGGCATTCAGCAAGCCGAAGCCGTGCTGATGGCTGTGGCTGAAGCCGGCCTGATTGATGTCCCACTTTGCGTGACGATCCTCGTACTGCAAAGAAATGCAGGGCACTCTTGTTACCTTGGGGGACACCGGCAGCCCTGCAAACCCGGAGCAAAGGGAACCGGGCCTGAAGGGAAGGAGGCTCAGAAATATCCCGCAGCAGCAGGGAAGCAAACCCACATGGCCTTATTAGAAAGAAACAGGTTGACCTTTGTTTGAAACAAGTCCCAGGACAAACAGGCTTCCCAGCTCCTCGGAAAGGAAATGAAGCAGCACGAAAGGGCACAAATGCCTCTGCTCTGAAACATCCCAGCTGCTCCTTGCCGCCCAAGCCACAGCCTGCGGGACAGCAGAAGCCTTGGGGAGAAGGAACCAAGTCCTTTAAACCAACAAGAGCTGGGCCAGGACAGATCTGGGTCCAATCACTTATCAGGTTGTAGTACTCCGGCAATGCTGGCTTGCAGTTGTGGAAAACACTGCCCCGTGCCAAAGTGAGTACAGCATTAGCTGGACACAGAGTCCTGCTCCCCAAAGGGGTGCGGAAAAAGCCCTGTCCCTAAGCCGAATCAGGCAGCTCCAGTCAGTTCCCACTCCCGCTCTCTGCAGTGAAGCTGTGCTGGAGTCGAGGCCGAGCGAAAGGAAGGGCTGTGTTTGCTGCCGAGCTCTCTGTTATATCTGTTTCCAAGAGCCCGACTCTCTGGAGAGCCTGAGGAAAGGCCAGAGCAGGGCAGAGCTCCTCGCTTTCCCACCCTGCGGGGTGGCATTGCTGAGATGCGTGCCGGCCCTTCGGCTGGGCCAGCCGCACCGCACGCACACACACGCTCCCGGTGTCTGCGGGCGAGGCACGGTGAGCCCCTGGAAGACCTGTACGCTGGCAGATGGAGGCATTCCTGGAGCAAATACCCCATTTATTATCATGACAGAGGAAAATGCCTCAGCCGCATTCCTGGGAGGAACAAGGGGCGAGAGGAAAACGCAATCCCTTTGCTGGGAGCCAGACAACCGAGAGATTTAGAGGGGCAGGCAGACATAAACAAAGATGTGCACAGCAGGACCTCGGCCATCCTGCAGCATCCCTGAAGGGCAGCAGGAGGGAGGGAGGGCCACTCACCTTGGTGGTGGTGAAGACAATGATGTGCTGGACATCTCGCCAGGTGAGACACGGCCGCACCTGCAGCATCAGCGCGATCATCCCGGCTGCAAGAGGAGCGGCAGCTGATGTCCCCGTGTGGCCCTCTGTGCAGCCCGTGCCCTTCTGCAAATCCCAGTCTGTTGTCACCTTCCGAGAAAGAGGAGAGATGCCTCCTGTCAGGCCACTGTTTGCCATGCTGGGGTGGCTAGGATAGGTACTCGAGCAACCAAGCACGCAGTCCCAGCCCCGAGCCGTGCCCTCGCCACACCAGCTTCACCGGCAGCCCACGCTCAGCCTGTGACACAACTGCTGGCAAAAGCCTCGGGGACAGGGGATAGTGTGTCCCCCACACTATGCAAAGGGCAGGAGAGATGGGGGCCCGGGGGCTCCCCACCATCAACCTGGACACAGCTAAGAAATGAGCAATGCCTGAGCACAACAAGCAGAAACAGGGCCAGCAGCCGCGCTCCTGGCAGAGAACGAGGCAGATGGCGGAGAGCTTGCGAGCGAGGCCGGCCTGGGCACCCTGCGCGGAGGCCGGGGTCCTCATTTACTGCATGAGCACCCCAGCAGTGTGCAGGGTGCTGCACAAGCTGGTGGGTTTTCTTGACAGCCCTGCAGTGCTGATTTACTGTTTGCACGTTTCTGTCAGCAATGCTCACGTAATTTCTATTGCTCTACCACAAGCCTGAGGAGGAGGAAAAGATCCCCCACGGGCTGGCTGGACACATGAAGAGGAGGCTTGGAAAACTGGGAGTGAGAGGGGAGAAAAGACGGAGTCAGCAGCTCTCCTCCCCAGCAGTCTGGGTCCCCCCGGCCGGCCCTCTCCTCCAGCGCCAAGGGCCCTCAGGGCCGCCCAATTATTATTTGCTGAGGTCAGCGAAAACCCCCTCCACTGCAGGACGCCTTTGGCCGGGCTGAGCTGACTGTCCTGGAGGGGAGAGGAGCTAACCCAGGCCCTGCTGCACTGCTGCTACGGCAATTACAAGGGTGCTTTGTGCAGCTAGCAGCGCCTTTCCCCATTCTGCCAGGCAGCCGGCCCAGCCAGGCACGTCTGTCTAAACGCGGTCTGCCCCAGGTGAACAGATGGGAAAGCCTTTGAGCGGGGAGAGGGGTGTGAGGTTTGGCACAGAGTGGGAATCAGAGCATGACAGCCCAGGCAGGGGAGAGCATCGCTGCACGCAATGCTGGGCCGAAGAGCTGGGCTTCTCTGCACCGTGCCAGGGCACGCAGCAGCCTTTAAAGGGGACCACAGACGCTCACACAGCACCTTCACACCCCTTCCTAAGAGATTTGCTATGTCAGAAGGAAAAGGAGGGACTGCAGCTGAGCGCCCATGGTCGCTCGCCCAGGGACACCTCCTGCCTCTCTGCGACCACAGGGAAACACGGGCAGGGAAAGGTGAGCTGGGGCAGCGGGGCGGCACCCAGTCCAAATACAGCACGCCAAGGCCAGCATCCAGAGTCTGAGCCCCTTCGTAGAAGGCTTTCAGACAAAACGAGAAAGTTCCCTGGATGCCCAAGGATTCCCCGTCTAGAGGAGAGACATGGGGAGCCGGTCCTGCCTGCATGAACCACATCTAATCTGTCCGCCTCCCAGCCGTCTCTTCTGCACGGGCAGCTTCCCCCCAGACAGGAGGAAGGAATTTGCAGCACATGAGCTTTCTTTCTCTCTGTGGTTGCTGAGATCAGGCTGGGAGACAGGAGGGGCAGCCAGAGATCCCGTCATCCTCCCTCAGCCAAGACCAGAACAACAACAAGAGCAGGGCAGCAGCAGGGGGAGAGGGTCAGGGATTAGCTGCTGAAAAGCCTGGAAACATTTCCCAGACAGCTCCTGGCCAGGACATGGCTACCCAGCAAAATCCAGTACAAGGTGGGAAGGACACCACCACAGCTCCCCAGTCGAGAGATACGGCCCTGTGCTGGGAGCTGGGACGCAAACAGTCCAGCGCGGGGCCGAGCAGAGCAGCTCAGGCAGCTTCTCCCCAGGGCAAGGGCAGGAAAGCACCTTTGCAGCCACTGTTTGCACAGTGTTAAGGATAAGGAACACTTATGGCTTTACACCGCTCTGGACCACGGACGGTTGCTCTGGCCTGTGGCAATAGCCAAGGCACAGCAGGCGCTGCTCCCCTCGCCCCTGCTCACAGCCAGCTTGGCTACAGGGGCTGGACCAGCTCTTGCGAGAAGCTTCCGATTTCACCCGACATCCCTGGGGCCTTTGGAGGTGACATCTCTTAGCTCTGCTCTGCTCCCCACGCATGAAAACCAGCACTAGTTCAGGGAGAGGCACACACACCCCAAACTCAAACACCGCGAATGTTCTCCAGGGTACTCTGGACACATGCACAGAGCCTTCCTGCCTTAGGGCCAAAATACCAATTCAAACGAGCTGCTGCTGCTCAAGACAGCCGCTGCTCATAGGACCTCGAGCTCACCGTGCAGAGTCCTGGGACACCCTCGCTTCAGGGACAACGCATCCCAGTTGAGAAGCGATGAATGCAGAGTTTCCTTTGGAGGGGGAGAGAGAGAGAGGGAGGAACCGGGCCTGAACTAAGCAACTTCAGGGGAAACTCAAAGCAGTTACGGTTTAGGACCTTCCTCATCTTCACTGCCGACCACGGCGTCACTCCAGCACAACCGGGCCTCTGCAGAGGGACCACACGGGACTGTGCAGAGCACACAGAGCCTCAAAAGAGGCATCGGGAGGTTCCCAAATTATGCCACCTCACTGCAAACCAAATGTGTCCGTCTCCCTGTGCTCCCCACGGGGAGACAGCCTGCACTGGCAAAAGCTGTAGGTTTTGTTGCCTTCTATGCTTGACTCTGTAACATTCTGCCAGCTGTTAACAACTTCGGCTTGCGCTCGGACGCTGCACGTCCTACAAAGAACACCCTGAGCAGCATAAACTTTCAGTAGGAAATGCAGCTAGTGCCAGAAGCCATATTAAATTCTTCCCATTAAGGAAACCACACAAAGTTTATAGTCTGGTAAAAGAAAAAAACCCAGCAGATGGCTGCTGAGAAGTTAACTCTGACATCACTGAAGCACAGTTAAAGGGCATTTAGGAGCAGACCATCCTCCAGAAAAAGGGGCGTGTAAGGTTTAACATGGCACGGGCTCGCTGAAGGAGCGATCGCRGTACTGCAAAGACGCAGGACGGCTCTCTGGCATATACTGTGCCTAGGCTACGGGTGGCATCTTGTCCTGGCTCCCCGATGGAATACCAGCTCCCGCGTTAGTGACCCATAAGGCCAGTATTCGAAAGGAAGGGGCGTTTGAGACCTTCGAAGCACTCTCACCAGCAGCAGGCTTGGGGGGAGCTGGACATAAACCCAAAACTCAGTAACTCCTGATGAAAGTGCAGCAGAGCCCTTGCTGGGCTGCCGTTCCCTTTTTTCCTAGCGTCGGTAGTTTCCAAACCAGCTTGGGGAACCCAGGCTCTCCCTGTTCCCCTGGTTTTCCCAGCATGCGGGGAAGCCTGTTTGACAAGCCTGGATTCAGCTCCTCTGGCAGGCACGGAGCCACAGCTGCACGTCCCTGCTCGCAGGAGCACCCTAGGCACCGTCCCTCGTCCGTCAGGCCCCCCGAGACCCCTGAGCACACACTGCTGATGCTGATCTGCCACTGGGACTTCGCTGCCTCATCGGCTTTGCCAGGAAAGTGCCTTTGCGAACTGCCCGTCCTGACGGGAGATCCTCCCGGTGCCTGCCAAGCCAGGGACGAGCCAACCCCATGCAGTCAGGCCTGGGAGCCAGCGACGTTTACCCCAAGCTGCCCCAGGGTGGCTTGGGCTCTGCTGGCACCGCAGGACAGGAACGGGTCACAGCCATACGGGCTGGTTAGCCTGACAGCCCCCTGAGTGCACCAGCACCAAGGGAGGAACGCGCTGGGTCAGGCCTGGGGCTGGTGAAAACAGGCCCGGCTGCTTGGCTCGGGCAAAAAGGACATTTTGTTGACAATAAGTCATTTTTTGGCAAAAAAAAGGAAAAACTGATAAAAATATTCTGAAAAATTCAGCTGGGAGAGGCACACGTGCCAGAAGAGAGAAGGAGCTGGGGCCAAGTAGTTTAAAGAGCCCGATGCTGCTCCCAGCCCTCCGTGCTCGTCTGTGCTCCCGCATCCCTTCGGAGCAGAAGTGAGGGGGGCTGGCTGGGGAGGGTGTGCCGCAGCCCCCGCATAGCTGAGCCACAGCCACCCCTGCCCCTTTCTCTTCAGGAAAGCCCACGGGGCATGGGAGTCTCGCTCCAGGCTTCCTCCTCGCTGCGCAAAGGGGACACACACAGAGCTGGGATAACGCTTGTCTTCTGCCAGCTGTCCCCGGGGCTGAGCCAGGGGAGCTCCCCGGACAACATTCCCAGGGACACAGTGCAGAGGAATTTCTTAGGGGTCACCCAAGCAGCCCCCGTCCCAGAAGATGTCTGCCTGCAGTTCCCAGCAGCGCAGAGCAGGGAGATAAGGGAGCGCAGTCCCTGTCCCTTTCGGTCTGACATCCTGCCTGCGCTCGAGGCGACAAACATGACTCATGCAGGATCTGTGTTTGGGGCCAGGAACTCGGCGTGCCTGTGAACACCCCTGCAGAGAGAGGGTCACCGCACTGCGAGTTACAGGCTGACAGACAGTGACGACACGGGGAACAACTAGAAATAGGAACCTTCCTCTCAGAGCACTATTTATGTAGGACCTAGATAAAAAGCACATTCATTCCCTGCCTCACAAAGGAACCCAACTACCGGCCTAAGGCAGACGCGTGGCAATCAGAAGGGACAGAGCTTCCTCCCTTCTCCGCACTGGGCTGTTCCGGCCCCGTGGCCAGGTGTGGCCAGCAGAGCACAGGGGAAGACATGTGCCTTGCGTGGTACTCACAATGCTCCTCATCATCTTGTCCCCGCCGCTGAAGGTCACTGCTAACATGGAGGCACACTCCTCGGCATAGAATGGCATGGAGCCCGTCTCGTCCACCGCGCCTGAGAAAAAGTGAAAGGCATCGACCGTATGAAGCCTGTTTCGGTTTAACTGCTGAAATTGCAAGGCGACGAGCCCCTGAGGACCTGTCCTGCTAGCTGAGCTTTTTCACAGGCTGGGAGTTGGGCAGCAAAATCAGACCCAAGCCTGTATTTTTCACGGCTGGAAGATCTACAGGAAAGGCAGCCACAATAAACAACCTTTCACCGTGCTTAATATTACACAGATCTTCTACCCCTCATGTAGCTTCTGCCCTCGAGAAAATGGATTAGACGTTTCTTTTCTAACACACATGATAGCAATGCTGCATTTCAGGTCCCTCCCCCAACATGGCAGTGTGTCTGTCACAGTCCCAGCGATGGAGGCCCGAACGCAGGCAGGAATTTCTTTGGCCTCCTCTTGCTCTGTAGGTCAAAAGAAAACTGCAGACTTGAGGGCTGAAGCCCAGCACCTCTACACACTGCCACGTTCATTCCCAGAGGACAGACACTGACCCACAGATTCCCGCTATCCAGCCAGCTTCCAGCTGGGCAGGTTTTGCGCTTTTGGGACGATCTCGTTTTTCCACGCTGGGAAGGAACGAGACAGAAGACACACGCACTCACCTATCGTGACAGTATAGATGGAGTTGGCATAACCATCATAGTTGCAGTTGTCGCTGTGCTGCCCACCGTTGCCACTGGCCACGACGAAAATGCTCCCAAAGCCCCTGCGACCCGCTATCACGCCGTGCTGCAGGGCGGCCTGCGGAGAAGGAACCGTCGCTGGTCAGGCCCTTCCCGTGCCCTTCCCTGCTGACACCAGAGCGTTTCTGCCAGCAGCCACCGCTGGCTGTGAGCCGTGGGGGAGCAGGGCTCTCCCCGACCTCGCGGCGCACCTCGCTGCTAACCCAGGCGCAGACGGACACGTGTGCCTCTCCCGAGCTGCCCGTGCTGGGGGGAGCGTTTGCCCTGCGGGCTGCTCGCAGGCACAGGACGTGCTGGAAAGCTCTGTCCTGGCATCTCCATCCAGCAACCAAAGTCCACGCTCCAAGATTTCAATAACYAGCCCTGCCAAGTACTCGGGGTGGTAGCAGGGCCAGCCACAACCCCTCCGGGCCGTATTTCACCCGGCTAGCAGAGTCAGGGAGTCGTGTCTGTTACAGCCCCGACCAGACACGGAGATTCCAGAGCGAGTGTGTTACAAAGGCAGCGATGCGGCCAACGTCTGGGCTGGGGAACGGCCGATCTATAGCTTACTATGATTTTAAGCGGATTCTGCGTTAAAAATAAAAAAAGAGAAAAAGGAAAAGCAACCTTCCAGGCAATCACAGCGCAAAGGCTGACCAGCATTTGAACTCCAGAGGAAACACAGCAGCCCTAGCCCTCCCAACTTCAGCAGGGCTCACTCTGGAGCTGGCTCTTCTGGAGCACCAAGGCTTTCCTGCCGAGAGAGGCTACCGACACGTGGGCTGCTGCCCTTTTGCAAGGCCCCAGCTCCCACATAGACTTGGGCTTTGCCTTCGCTGAGAAAACACAGCTACACCAGCCCCGCTTGGGAAGCACATTTCCAGGCCGACGCCTTGCACGGACATGATTCCCGCCTAGATAAAGGGTATGTGTCCGATGGACAAGCAAGAAAGCAATCCGCCTGGAAATCAACCCTCCCCTTATGCCCTCCCTTCGGCAGGTGAAGGCACAGACTGCATTGGCCAGAAAGCCCTCCAGACGCTCTGCTGTGGTAAAGCAAGCTTGGCTTGTGCTCTGTGTCCCAGAGCTTGTTACAGCTGTCTCTGCATGCAGGAAGAGAATAAATACACTTGCAGAACTGGAAACCATTTGTCATCGTGAACTGATAGCTCAGTTGTCAGCGTTGCTCCGAACAGCACAGTAACTGCTATCTTGCGGTTAGAAAAGTACAGCAAAAGGCCGCCAAGCAAAAGAGAAATTAAGCAGAACCACATCCCAGGAGCAATGCAGTGCCAGCTTTGGGGCCCGCTCAGTGACCCCTCGCTGCGGCACCTGGGCAGCGGGAGCCAGGCGCAGGCAGCCGGGTGTGTTTTGCAGCGGTGCTGCAGCACAGGCGCTGCGATAACACCATAATGGCCGGGGAAGGAGCTTCGGCTCTGACCCTTCCCCCCACTGCGGTCCCACTGAGAGTGAATGCAGCCATCGCCCCAGCCCCTTATTTACTCCTAGCGTTTGAAGGTACGCTCCCTGCCTTGAGAACCACCCTTAACACTAGGAATGCTGAGCAGAGAGCATCCCTTGGGTTGCAAAAGTTGTCAGAATAATACCACAGGTTGCAAAAGAGCATTTTCCTGCTGGAACCAGCCTCTCCTTGGAAAGCTCATCTAATACTGCCTGAACGCTGCCCTCGCGCAGCAACGTCACCTCTCCCCACCGCACGGTAACATGCAACACCTCCGCTGGAAGCGATGGAAGCAAACAAACGTGCGCTGCGCCACAGCAATGTCCCTCCTCGCCTGTCCAGGCAGGCAAGAAACCACAAGCACCAGAGGGCTAGCCCAGGGGTGACCCGTGCTGCTGGGACTGTTTTTTACCTTTCCCAGTTGATGGGGGCCATCCACGGTTTTCCCATCGTCATCTGGACCCCAGCTGCAAAGAGAGACACCATGAAGAGACAGCCCCAGGAGTCGCAGACAGCAACTCTTCCTCCCACTACAGTTCGCCATTACAGTGAGCTACAAGCAAGCACCAGCTACTCCCAGCACCACGACTGGGATTGGAGGGTGCTCTACTTTCCCATCCGTCAGGCTGGCCCCTCGCTGCTGGGATATCACTGTCGTGTTTGCACTGTGCCGCTGGGTCAGATTCCAGTGGAGAAAATGTTTGATTTTTGTTTAACAACCAGCTTCTCACACATTCCAGTCCCCGTCACACGGCTCAGCCGGGGCTCCCCAACCACAGCGGGGGGCACAGTGCCCCCTCCAGCTCAGCCAGCCTGCGGGATGTGCTGCAGCAGCGCTCCGAAGAAGGCCTTGCAACCATAGGTGCCCTGCACAGCCCGGGCCAGCTCTCCAGTAACAGGAATACCAATGTTACTCTTAACAGCAGTAACGAAGAGCCCTGCCTTAGCTGCCCAGCTGCAAACCCCCCTCGAGATAGGGGAGAGCCCCTGAGATAGCCTGACTGCAGGGCACAGGCGGGCACCAAGCCCAGGGGGACAGGCAGGGTGTTCCCTCTGTGGGACAGACCCGCCACCTCGCAGCCGGGCTGCCTGCCTGCCAGGACCCACAAAAGCGGTACCGATTTCAGTGCCTCGAGGCTAGCTGGAGCCACAGGAGGAGAGGAGCTGGTGTGAGCATTCAGCCACGAACTGTGACCCTCTCCCCAGGCAGAGCGGAGCCCACGGCCCTTCGCTGGGTGTCGGCATGGCCCGGCTCAGGGTCCCCTTGGGGCTCACCTGCAGCTGTAGATGTCGTTGATCTGATAGTGCTTGTTGAAGGCGACGGCCTCCATGCTGTCGGTGAGGGGCCCATCCAGCACGCGGATACCTGCAGGACAAAGGACGTGACCAAAGTGGATCAAAGCAAGCTGTATAAACAGCGCAAACAAATTCCTTGGCAGGTTCACACCGGCGACACTCACTCTCCCAGCCTGACCGAACCAGATCTCCCGGAGCTGTAACCCTGCAGATCGGTCCGCAGGGGCTAGATGTGCACGAGGGTCTGGGATTGTAGGTGCACCCTCACGTGCAGCTCCACATCCTCTGCTGGACATGGCTTTTCTGCCAAGCAAGTCCTCCAGTCCCACTGCCAGAACCAAGTTGGTGACGGGGACAGCACAACCGAACACCAGCTGGGCTCACTCCCGTGCAAGCCCCTGAGCCCCCCTACCCAGAGCGCTGCTCCCCAGGGGCTTCTTCACATCCCACCCTCAATTATCCCGCTGCTTTTTAGGGCTAGTCCCTGCCTGGAGCAATTGCTTCCCCTTCCAAGTCGCCAAACAGCCAGGCATCGCTTTGGGATGGACGGCATGCTTGCCCGCTGAGGGAAGGGCTCAAGAGACGCAGGACGTCCCAACTACTGTGCTCAGACCAGGAGGGCAAGGCCACCTCTCCAACAAAGCCAATGAAGGCTCAACGCTGAGTTTTCAGTGACCCAAACCATTGATAATTACCGTTTTGCATCACAGTTTAGGCTGGCAAAGGATGTTACAAATGGAAACCAGGCACACAGCTCAATTAAGCCTATTTATAAACAGTGCAACCGCCCACCCATCTCAGCTCTTGCCTGACACAGCACACACGGCTTTTTACCGTCGCATCTGAGGCTCCCCCGTGGAGGAGCGGAGCAGCCCAGCTAGGGATGCGCTGGCTCTCCCCGCGCCGGCTGGCACCGTGCTGGCTCCAGCACAGTCTCCCTGTCCCCCCGCAGAGCTCAAGGCTGCCCCGCTGTGCTCACCCTGCAAGACCAGGCACAGCTTCCGAGAGCCAAAGCCCAAAGAAGTGCCAGGCCCCGCCTGAGCGACCCAGGGTTAAACCCTCCCTATTCCCTGCGCTGCGGTTAAACTATGAGCTCATCTTTCCTTCTGCCAGCTGGGCTTTGCTAGCAGCGTCTGCCTGCAGCCTCCCAGGCCGGCTGGAGCCCGGGGACCCTGCTGCGCCGCGGTCAGGGTGGCTGCTGAAGGAGCGCCCCGTCGGGGCGAGGGAGGGAGGGAGCCGAGCACAGGGCAGGGGTGCAGAGCCGCCTGCGGTGCCCTTGGGCGAGCTCCCGACCCCCCGCACCCTGCTGGCACCCCGGGGCCCACCCGCTCCCCAGTCCCATGTCACAGCCAGGGAACGTGGCACCATCTGCCGGGTACGGAGAGAATCACGTCCCGGCCTGCAGCACAGCAACACCGTCCTCTGCTCCGCCAGGGACGCACCCTGCCCGGCACAGAGATCTCGCCTTCCTCTGTGAAGGAGCGTGAGAGCTCCGGAGACAGCCGAGGCCACAGCAGCACATTCCCTGGCTTTGCAGAGGAGAGATGCGCAGCTGGACCGTCGCGCCCCGTCCGTCCGCACAAGGCAGACCTGAGACCACGGGCCGGGGGAGCGCGAGGGATTGGCAAACGTTTGCTTCCCCGGTGCCTCCAGATACAGCCTGCAGCGCTGCACCGGAGCAGGCACGTCGTCGCACGTCTGCCTGGCTTAGGCTGCGCGGTACAGGTGTGCATCTGCCGAAAGCTCTGCGGCCGGGCAGGCGGCGTGCTGGGAGTACTCTGGAAAAGCTGCCCTAGCACACACTTATCCCGCTCTTCCAGGAACTAGCTCCTCTGGAGAGGAGCTCAGGCAGACGCCGGTTCCTCCCTCCGACAGACCAACCAGCCTGAGCAAGGCACCGGCTGACTCAGAGCCGCTTCGGCCAAGCCACCCCTCCCACGGAGCCGTGCCCCGGCCCCGCAGCATCGGAGATGAGACAAGCCGGGCACGAGGGCAGCACGTCGGGGTGCCGCGGCGTGCACGTACCTGCGATGCGGCTCCCGTAGGCAACTCCCACCGTGCAGAAGCTGTTGTTTGGCACGGCAGCAATCTCCCCGGCGCAGCGGGTCCCGTGGTGGTTGCCGTTCTCCTCGTCAGGGTGAGGCATAGGGTCAGGGTCGTTGGAGTTCAAGTCATAGCTGCCTTCTGGGCTCTGAAAACAGACCCACAGTCATGACTCAGGGCTCTGCTCTCCCCTCTTCGGGAAAAGCAGGACTTAGGAGCTGGAAGTCACGAGACCTTAGAGGCTGCTTCCACGCAGGGCTGCAGCTCAGCACTGCTAACTGCTCTTGTGGGAAAGGGACCAACAGAGGCAGCTTTAGCAAGCGCTGTGGGTCACAGGGAGGCCAGCTCTCACGTCCAAGCAGCTACCTCCCACAGGTAGCACGAAGGCTGCTAAACCTGCAACTTGGGTGCAAAATCTCCCAGGGAAAGGTTTGCCGCTGGCACTTCCCGCCCTGGCCGAGCCCAGGGCGACAGCAYGGGTCAGGCTTTGCCGGCAGCCGAGCACTCGTGCCGCGCTGCCCAGCCTGCCGGAGGCCTGCGCCAGCTGCGCCGCCTTGCCCGGCCTCCAGCTTGCCCTCGCGCCCTCCTGCCACAGAGCTGGCACTCACGTAATTTGGCTGTATGTCTTTGATGGTGTGCTCCACGCCGTCGTCCACCACCACCACCGTCACACCGTGCCCCGTCACGTTCCGCTCCCAGACGCCCGTGACATTGATGTCCTTCCCGGGGCTCTTGCGGTTGTTCTAAGCACCAGAAAGGACAGCGAGGGGAGAGGAAAAGCGGAGAAGCGGGTCAGCTGGGAGGAAAGGGGCTCCCAGACCTTTTGGGCACGCTGGCTACAACGTGCGGGGCCGGGGCCAGGCTGGGAGCGCAGGGAGGAGTCACAGGACAGTCACGGGAGATTTGTTTGACGCAGACAGCGAGCAGCAGTCGCTCGAGCCATGGAGCGGAGCGCCCAGTGCCGACACCGCGCTCCTGCCTGCTAACCGTGCAGCGTGCTCCGGCCGAAACCCCTCTGCCCACCCCAGCGCCACGGGTGTGTGGCCAGCTGCGGGAGCTGCCTCCTCCCGTCATCGCGGCGAGCACGTGGCGGGCAGGGCCAGCTCTCGGCGTGCTTCCTCCTCGCCGCCAGGACAGAAAATGACTGTTTTGCCTGCCATGTGACAGCTCGCTTGCGGCCACGCAAACAGCCCGAGCCTGCTAGCACAACAGGAGCCGGAAAACCACTCACCAGGTGCCACTGCTGGGGGTATTTGGGATCGTTAAAGTGCAGGCTGCGTTTGGAGCGTTTCAGAAGCTTCTGTTCCGAGTGCCACCGCACGCTGTCATGCTGTGCAAACAAAGTGTCCACCGACCTCCTTATTGCTTCGGGTTCGCTTGCCGCGTGGCCGTCGGGCTGGTAGGTGAAGAGGTAATGGCCCTTGAGCTCCCCAACGCGGCCCATGTTCACCAGCCCCGCGGTCCGGGCCAGCTCCTCTGCCCGCTGCTCCAGCTCCTCCTCGGGCGCCTCCAAGCTGACAGCCCACGTCAGCTTGCCGTGCCGGGCGTCAGTGCCGGGAGCGCAGGCCAGTCCGTCTGACGACGCGAGGGAGATCCAGGCGGCACTCAGCCAAAGGCACGTGTGGATACAGAGCGTGGCCTCCATCCCTGTGCTCCATAGCGGCACCCTGCGCTTCCAATGCGGCATCAGACACGCGGGCTGCAAACAGCAGAAAACAAAACCAGTGAGAACCTCTTCTGACCTGGAACAGGGCGGCCGCGGCCTCACCTGAAGGCCCCGCAGAGCCCCACGGCTCCTGACGGGCAGCGCCGGCACACCTGGGCTTGCCACCAACCCTCCCGGCACAGCGGCGATCCCCTTCCAGGGAAAGCCCAGCCAAGGTGGCTCCTTCCCAGCGGCGCAGCGCTGCGAGGCCACACCCAGCCCGGGCAGGATCGATCCCAACCGCTGCCCTGCCTGCCGGGGTGGTAGCCCCGGGACGGAGCACACCGTGCTGCTGGCTGGCAGAAGGGAGGACACTTCCCTCTCTCGCCGTGGCCCGGCACCGCGGAAAACTGGCAAGAAACTATTGATGCGCAGTTCCCCAGAAACAAACGTCACAGGAAACGCCACGCTCCACGGGCACCTGCAGCCGAGAGCCGGCTCCTCTGCTGGGGGAGCCCCACCGAACTCATTTCTCACCTGCTGCGTGGCCGGAGGAACCCGCTTTCACCCGGCACGGGTGGAAATCACCACTGAGCCCCGGTTCCGCCAGCCACGGCACCGCACGGGGGGAAGCGCCTCCCGAGATCCCCCCTCGTTCCCCAGGCCCAGGGACGCGCCCTCACGCTGCCCGGCGCCCCGCGCTCGCCGTCAGCGGCCACCCCGGCCCTTCTCCTCTCTCGGTCGGCTTCGAAGCCTGTGAGGCAACTCGCCAGCCGCGGTTCGCGTCGGACACCGAGGATTCCCCTCCCTAAACGAAAGGCTTTAACGGCCCGTCGCTGCCTTGGCGCCTCCAGAGAGCGACTGCACCCGCCGGGGCCCTGCGGCGACCCGGGGCAGAGCCAGCGCCCCCCGCTCCAGCGAGCAGACGGCGCCCGGGGCGCGGGGGAAGACGGGGACGTGCCCGGGCGTCGGGCCGGAACC
>JAYKAV010001077.1:1200297-1211471 GCA_035582835.1 Phoebastria nigripes
TGGAGGCCGGGGGGCAGAGCGGCGGGGCGGCGGAGGAGCCCGACCCGGAGGCGGCCCCGGCCCGGCCCTCGCAGAACATCGCGGTGCAGGTGGGTGCCCGCCCCGCGGGGCTGCCGGGGCGCGGGGTAGGCCCGGCCCCGGTGGGGAGCGCGGCTGCGGGCAGGAGGAGGAGGAGGAGGAGGAGGAGGAGGCCGCCGCCGGGCCCCTGGGGAGGGTGGGGGGTCGCGGTGCCTGGAGCGAGGCTTCCCGAAAGGGTGCTCCCGGACCCCGCCGCTTGCGGGGGGGCGGGGGCGGGGGGCAGCGGCACCCGCGGATCGAAAGGGTGGAGGCTGGATGGTAGAGCGGGTCCGTGCCGTCTCCTTACGGCTGCCGCCCACCGCAGGGCCTTGGGCTTTGACCGAGCTTTGAGTAAAAGAACGAAACGAGGGTGGGTTAGGGGCGGCCAGTCTGAATCTGGCGCGGGTCGCGCTGCCGCCGGCGGTGTTTCTCCAGGACTGGTGGATGATGTGGGTCTGGCCGCTCGGTGAAGCTGCAGGTGGGGGGTCTGACAGCAATCATCTGCCTTTGCAGACCGACTTCAAGACGGCCGACATGGATGTGAACACGGACCAGGACATCGAGAAGAACCTGGTGGGTATCGAAGCCCTGCGATCGGGTCCGGGCTCTGGACCRTTCCCCGGGCAAAGGAGCTGGAGCGCTGCCCTTCCCACAGGGTGTTTTTTCTCATTTACGTACCAGCCTCGCAGTTCTTAAGCTGTCCTCTTTCAAGGAGGAGATGCAGTGCTAGCTGCAGCTGCCGGCAGTGCCTCCCTTCATCTTTTCTGACCTAGAGAGCCTGGGCTTTGAAAGTGGAAGCTCTTTAACTGTGGCGCCTGCTGGGCTCTTGTACACGGATGAGCTTTCCTGGCCCTGTCCGTGCTCTCTTTAGCGTGAGGGAAGGGGAAGGTCCTCCCTAAACTTCGGCTCTCRCTGCAGGACAAAATGATGTCCGAGAGGGCTTTGTTGAAGGAGCGCTACCAGGAGGTGTTGGACAAACAGAGGCAAGTGGAGAATCAGCTGCAGGTACAGCTTAAGCAGCTCCAGCAGCGGAGGGAAGAAGAGATGAAGAAYCACCAGGTATGTGGCGGAGTCCTCTTTTTGTTTAACCTGCCCGTTAGCTTACACGATTAAGGTGGGCTGCTTTGGCCTCGCGCGGAGGGGCACAGCGGGGAGCAAAGCAGGCCGTGAGAGGTGGCAGCGACACGCCGCGTGGCAGTTTCTCTTCCGTACTACGCTATTTCACAGCGCTCAGGACTGGCCCCTGCCCAGACCGGGGTGCTGAGCCGTTCAGAACTCATTCCTAACACAGCATCCTGCGTGCACATCCRCTCCTGCCGGTGACCTTGCGGTGTCTCTTCGACAAGCACGGCGTTTTTTCCGAACGAAAACTGGCGTGGAGTGAGGAGAATTAGCTCCCTGCGATTATTTAGATCTCTGTGGCCCTTGCGCACGGATCACGAGGTTAAACGAGAGATTCACAGCTGGCCCTGTGGTAGCTCACCTTAAGAGAAAAGGAACCATCAGTGGCCCATCGGCTAGACCTAAAACGGAGCAGAACTCACTGCCCCTTAAAATCCTCCTAAAGAGACAGGAGGACCTGTGGTTTAGACCGTCTGTCTGTCTCCTGGGTTTCCTCCTGACAACTGCTACGTATCTTGTCTGGATCTAGCAAAAAGAAAGATTTTGATGACACGTGTAATGTCGTAATCTCTCTTCAATTAGTCTAAAATAATAACGGATTTAAAACCAAAACCATTACTTGGGAATTTTGCTCTTTATTTGTGTGATGCTTGTTTTACTCTAGGAGATCCTGAAAGCAATTCAGGATGTTACCATCAAGCGAGAAGAGACAAAGAAGAAGATGGAGAAAGAAAAGAAAGAATTCTTGCAGAAAGAGCAGGATCTGAAAGCAGAAATTGAGAAACTCTGTGAGAAAGGCAGAAGGTATTAGTATGGAAAAGCAAGTAGAGGGGGGTTTTTTAGGAGAAAAGGTATAGCTTAACCCTGGCGTATACGCGATTGAGCCAAAGAGGATCACTTTAAACTTTTCGGAAGCGGCGAGTATTTTGGCGAGCAGTTTAGGACAGACCTGTGTGGTTTTGAATGGATCTACTACAGACAGAGCAGCTTTTCTTTACAGAAGATCTCCATGTGCGTTTTGGGGCAGCAGGTTATTGCTTCGCCTGTTAGGTGTATGCGTGGACAGCACTTGGCGAGGGTAACGTGCGGCTCGGCTCTGTGTGCTGCCGTCTTGCAGAGCCTTTCCGCAGGAGGAGGCAGGACTGCTGCGTTGCAGTGCTAGGAGTAGGGTCTCGCTGGCCTTTCCAAGTTGTTCTCCTCAGCATTTCCCGTTTCGGTAGGCTGCTTGACTATGCCTTACGCCGAACGGTTTGAAAGACTGACTGCTGCTGTCAGGCGTTGCTGTAAGACAGGCCGCCTGCCCTGTGCAAAGAATCTCACTAGAGTCGGGGGTGGGGGGTCTAGCGCAAGCAAGGTGCGCGTTGTTTGTGAAGATCTGAAGGTTCCTTCGGGTGGTGAATTTGCACGTTTAGTCGGAGCCG
Organism: Phoebastria nigripes; assembly: GCA_035582835.1. Lineage (NCBI taxonomy): Eukaryota > Metazoa > Chordata > Aves > Procellariiformes > Diomedeidae > Phoebastria > Phoebastria nigripes. Next base: position 1,202,898 of record JAYKAV010001077.1, read on the forward strand.
TTCCGTCATGTCGTAGAGGTCTGATATTTTTTTTTTTTTTTTTTTTTTTTTTTTTCTGGGGGCTCGGTGATGTTTTTGGATACAGCTCCCCTAGTAACGGTCCCAAGTCCTCAGCCCCTGCTTCACCCCGAGTGAAGGGTTGCAAAGCACGTGTTGTCAGAGCAGCGCAGCTCCCTGCGGTGGATTCTGGTCCTATGCCACAGTCTTTGTGCAGTGTCATGATACAGCAAAATTTTTGCCCTGCAGGATGTTAGTGGTTGCTTTCAAACCTCTATTGAATGGTGCAGTCTTCAGAGCGTGTTGTTAGGTTGGGCGCGCAGCTGTGCCAATATGTTGTTTAAAGTGGGACCTGCGGCATCAGCGGCTGGGCGATAACGCCTTCGCAGCAGGTGACTCCATCTGTCCTTTTTCTCTTGTGCAGGTTGCTGAAAGAGCAGGAGGAGAAGGAAAACAAGATTGCTTCTCTGATTGCAGAGCAGTCCGATGAAAAGTAAGGCTCCTATCTGTTACCGGATTAATGCTGTTGAATACTCTTTTCCTTCCAGTCGTTTTGCCTTGGAGCGAATCTGATGCTTCTGGTGGGGTAGGCTAGAGAGAGCGGTCTAACAGTGCTGCCCCGTTACGCGCTCTGAAGGTTTTATCTCCTCTTCCAGCAGGCTGGTGCCCCCGGTCTCTGGATTAAATCCTCTTTGGTCCTGGTCACAAGCAGGCTCGTAGATACTTGTGCCATAAAGATCCCATAAGATTAGAGTTTATGCTCAATGGATCGACTGGGCTTGTAACTGCTTCCTCTGATTGAATTTCAAGTTCCCAGAATTAGGGCAAACCTACTTCTCTGTCTGTCCCCCGCAGCTGCCCAACTACTCTAAACTCTGGCACGCACAGGTGTTTTGAAGCTGGGCAGAGAAGCTCCAGATGCAGGCATAGATGCTCACATAACACAGGTGGAAAGGGCCAGCTTGAAACTTCTCCAGGATCAGACCGGCTTAGTTCTGTGTGCCGGTTCAGGTTGCTTCCTGGTTCGGAGCTGTGCACCTTTCCCTGGAGTTGGACTGAATTTTCCCGAGGGGAATTCCCCTCTCCTCATTTTGCCCAGCGTGTTTGCACACCGGTTGTTTGCGTGCTCTGGAACAGCTGACTCTTGGGACAGTGACTCAYGCAGCCTTGGGAACTCTGGCTGGTGTCGTGGTCTGGAAGCTGTCGATCTTCCGCGGTTCCACCCCATCCAGAGCTACCGGGATCRATCGATGATTTTGTGGGAGTTTGTCAGGTCTCCTGTTCCACGCCATTCCAGTGCCTAGGGCTAAGCAGACTCATTCTGTTTCTGTCTGCAGGCAGCTATGGGAGATGGAGCTAGATAAGCTGAAGAACCAGCACAATGAAATCAACAGGAACATTCTTGAGGAGACAGAACGGGCCTGGAAAGCAGAGGTTAGTAGGTGACTTCTTACCTGCAAAGCAGTTGTTGAAGAGAGTCTTTTTAAGATTCCAGGTCGTAGTGAACGATTATGTGACAGTCGGAGCAGTTGAGGATGAGGCTAAGTCCCCCTCTCCGTGGGACGAGAGAAGGGATAAGCAAATATCAGTGCAGTAAACGTTAGTCGGGACTAACGTAGCATGGCGCGTAGTGAAGAGATTACAGTCGCAGTCTGGCAGCAGGAAACAAGGCAGTACAAAAACTGCTCTTCATGTGGGGCTGCTCTCTGCTAGATCCTGTCCCTGGAGAGCCGAAAGGAGCTGCTGGTGTTGAAACTAGAAGAAGCAGAAAAAGAAGCAGAGCTACACCTCACCTACCTCAAGTAAGTCTGCGTAGTCTCAGAAATGGCAGGGTAACTCAAGTGTCCCTACGTACCCATCTCCTCTTCCTCTRCTTACGCTGGAGGTTTGACTGAAGTAGTTCAAGGTTTCCTGTGGCTTTCTTATTAAAACGATGTGATTCAGTAATGTCACAAAACAAGGGTAYGCGGGGCTGTGCTTATTCCCTGTTACTGTTCGTCTGCTGAACGTGTGCCGTGCTCTCGACAGAGTGCTGTAGGCACGGCGTTGGCTGTGGTGTCCGTGTCTCTGTCCGCCAGATCGGTCCGCACTCTGGTAGCATCACGCGCTCTCCTCTCGCGGGGTTTCTCGCCCGGGTGTGAGCCCTTCTTCCCGCCCAGCCGGAGGAGGGGAGCCCCGATGGGGGAAGGCAGGAGGGCGTGGGGCGATAGTTGCTCCCACTTTGCTGCCAGCGAGAGCACAGTTGCAAGTGGGAAAGTTTAGCTGTGCTTGCAGGTCTGCGCCGCCCACGCTGGAGACGATGAGGCCGAAGCAGGAGTGGGAGATGAGGCTGAACAGGATACGAATGACCAAGGAAAGCGTCCGAGTAAGTTCCCGCCGAACGGCTCCCCGCCTAACGGCGAGCAGTTCTTCGCATTGACGCCACTCTGCATGCTCGGTTTCAACCCTCTCGGGGAGAGGACCAAGACCCAGAAAAAGCTGTGTGCCCAAAGGCACGGCACTGTCGGTCTGCCTTKGCGAGCAGCTGCAGAGATCTTCTGCCTGCCTCCTCAGGCTCGTGCGTGTGGATAAGCCTCGGGGATATGGAAGCAGCGTGTTGGGTTAATCGCAGAGGCAGTTACTCTGTTTCTCCCTCGGGGTCCTTTTTCATTCTCTTGACTCCTGTGGAACCAAACTGTGTCCGCTTTAGGGCCTGCAACCGTTCCGGGCCTGAGAGCGCTCTGCCCAGGCAGGGTAATCTGCCTGTTCTAAGCACGCAGTGCCCAAAACTTCCTCAGGCAGAGGCTTTGATAAATGCGTCTGTTTTCTTTCCTCTCTGCTAGGATCAGTTCAACGACCACATTCAGATGGTGAGAAATGGAACAAAGCTGAGCAGCCTCCCACAGATCCCAACCCCGACGCTGCCACCTCCACCCTCAGAAGTGAGTGCCTCTCCCGCCTAACAAATCCAAGCTTTCACTGCTGGGAAGTTGCTGTGAGACTCCGGGGACAGCCTGCCCGCCAGCCCGTAACTGGCACTGCCTGTGCTATGCGCGTTGAAGGAGGCTGTGCAGGATTGCCTTTTCTGGAGTCCTGTGCTCGTCCCCTCTCTGTTTGGGCTTACCTGCTGTCCCTGGTGAGGAGGGGAAGGGTCTCTCTCCCTTGCCGTGAGGAGTATGGCTGCCAGTGCCTGCGGTTCGGCCCACCTCCGGTCTGGCTGGGGAGGAAGGCACTCAGCTCTGCTTTCAGATGGGCTTATTCTAACCAGCCTTTTCTTCTCCCCCCGTTTTTCTTTCTCAGACAGATTTCATGCTGACGGCATTCCAGCCCAACCCGTCCCTTACTCCCAGGCTCCCGTTTCCCATCGGACCAGTTCCCGTTCCCATGGTCATGCCGAGTGCTGATCCTCGGGCGCTCTCCTTTCCTCTCCTGAACCCTGCGATCTCCAGGCCCAACCAGCCTTCCCCGCCGCTGCCTGCTTCCCAGGGAAGAAACAGCCCTGTAGTGGCATCGCTTATTGGCACGCACAGCCCTCACATGACTCCCGCTGCCTCCATCCCTCCTCCGCCAGGCCTGGGAGGAGTTAATGTCACTCCAGAGTTTCACAGGCTGCAGCCGGCCGATAAGCTGGAAAAGCTGCTGGAGAAATTGTTGGCTCGGTTTCCGCAGTGCAACAAGTAAGTGTCTCGCCTTGTCCTTCCCGGAGAGTGAAGACTTGCGTGTGGGACGTGAGCTGGGGTGAGGGGAAGCGGAGCTCCTCTTGGCACTTGCGGGGTCTGGAGGGAGGGAGGGAAGCCCGAAGGCRAGGAGCAAAGGCGGGGTGCGCTCTGTCAGGTTTGCCGTAGCACTGGGAATGAGAAACGTTTGGAGCTTTGTCTAAAGGACGGCAGTGATACCTGAGCACAGCCGAGAGCACCCTACAGGCAGCACTGCCTCAGGCCAGTCCCTCAGCCTCCGCGGTGCTGCACCCTGGCTGCGCGACCGGTGGGCGCCGTCTCTCGCTCCAGCTGGGGTTTCCCACTCTTTCCCCAGCATTTTGGGGACAGCAGCTCACTCAGCGTGCGATTCGCCTCATTTAGACGGTAGACGGTTGAGAGCACACACTCCTTTGCTGCGATATGGGCTTCCCCCGGGGCTGGGGCGGCTGGCTCGCCCGGAGCAGCGTTGCAGGGCCTTTGACGGAGGGTCCCCGTTCGTGGGGGCCGCTCGGCTCGCTGGCGGTGGCTGGGAGCTCTTAGCAGGCTGCTGTCCCTGCAGGGCCCAGCTCACCAACATACTGCAGCAGATCAAGACTGCTCGGAGGACCATGGCGGGTCTGACCATGGAGGAGCTGAACCAGCTGGTGGCAGCCAAGCTGGCGGAGCAGCAGGAGCGGGCAGCGGCCGGGGCTCAGGTGGGAGAGCGGCGGGGGGCTGGCGGGGCCCGCCAGACTCCTTGCGGGGGGGCTGCTGGGAAGGGGAGCCTGGGTAGCAGCGAGAAGCCGCGCCTGCTCCCTGGTGCCCTGCAGACTGAGCCGCCCAGGGCCCGCTGCCGGGGCCGCACAGAGCTCGGGCTTGGGCTGTGCGTCAGGCGTGTCCCCTGGGTTCCCCTTTCTGCTGACTGCAGCTTAACTCGGGAGCAGTTTTCCCCGAGGTGACTTGGGGTAACTGGGCTGTCCTTTCCTTCTGGGCTTTTCTGATGTGCCTTGTTTGCCTTGCTGCAGCCTCTCGGTCGAATCAGGGCCCCCATGTTCTCTGCTCCGCTGCCTCAGATCAGCACACCCATGTTCCTGCCCCCGGCCCAGGTGGCTTACCCTGGAACAGCGTCACACGTAAGACTTTCTGGCTTTCCTGGAGCGCGTCGCCATCCCCAGGGAAAGCGGAGGGAGGGAGCCCTTTGAGAGGTGGCCGAAAGGATGGGCCAGCGAAGCTGGGACCTCTCTCCTCATGCAGCTACTCGGGCTGGTGAGGTAGAAGGGAAGGGTGAGGGGCACGGATCCTTCGTGCTTCACGTTGGGGAAGAGGGGAACGGCCACAGGAGAGGTGTCGGAGGCTCTAACATCGTGTGTGTGATGCCTGTGTGCAAGAGGGAGGAATTGGGCAAACTGCAGCCCCTGGCTGCAGCTGGCAGGACGAGTAGCTGGAATGGGGAATACGTGATCTGAGCTGGGGCGTCTGACTTCCGTGCCTGTCTCCCTTCTGTTCCCTCGCTGCTCATCCCAGACCCCGGCTGCCTGTAAGCTGTGTCTAATGTGCCAGAAGCTTGTGCAGCCCGGCGACCTTCACCCCATGGCCTGCTCGCACGTGCTGCACAAGGAGGTGAGTGTGCTCCCCCGCTGCGTGCTGCTCTTGGGTTCCTCGTAATGGTTCCTGGTGCCAATTCCCTTCCGGGGGCCCTGGGCACGCGTAGCGAGTCCCTGTTGTCCTGAGATCTTGCCAGGAGAAGGGTGTGATCAATAAACAACTTCTCTGCATCCTGTCACCCCCCCTTTCCGTACTCTTAGCTGGGCCACCCTGAGTGGCCATTTGGTGGTGGCTTTAGGAACAGGCTGTCCTTATTCCTGCCCCCGAGCCTGTGCTYGTTGCTAGGAGGGTTAGACCCTGGCCTTTTGCCTTCCTGGAGCAGGACAGTCTGGGAGGATCTAGAATACAGGGCGGTGGAGAGAGCTGCCACCGTGGCCCAGGTGTCTGGGCACTGGGGTCTGTGCTCAGGGGCTCTTGGGAAGAGGAGGAGACTTTCTCATCCCGCAGTGCTGGCAGTGGTTCACCTGTGTAGGCCAAGCCCTCATCCCAGTGGCTCTGGGGCCTCCAGCAACTGCCGAGGAAATGGAAAACCATGTGTTGAGGAGGGGCTGATGATCCTGCTAGGTTGAAGAGGGCTCCCTCCGCATGGCGACCTTCTGATGGAGGCTGTCTCTAAGGAGCAAAAGAGACCATCCCTTAAAATGAGTGCCCTTGCCAGCACCGTGCCGGAAAAGTAATGCCACGCTGTTCACAGCGCCTTTGAGTTGTGCCAGTGGCTCTTGACTAATTCTCTCTCTTCCAGTGCATCAAATTCTGGGCACAAACCAACACAAATGACACTTGCCCCTTTTGCCCAAGTCTCAAATGACGGCTACTCGAACAAAGCGGTCCCACAGGAGGAGTTGCTGTGAATAGACAGGATCAGTTCTAAGATTTCTACAGTTCTATATTTATACGACCATGTATACACATGTACATTTTTATTATATAGGTAATGTGTGTATAGAAAGTCTGTATACATACAAATTCATAAATAAAGTGTGTATATTATGCAGTGACTTGGTGCTGCTCCTTATTTCTTAGTTCGCGGCCTTGCTGGCTTCCTTTTGAACGAGCGTTGAAGCGTAACCTGCTTGCTGGGACTCCAGCGGCTGCTGTAACTACCTCTTCCCGCTCAGCTCCCAGCAGCTCCTTCCCCGGGGCCGGCGCTCCCAGCAGCTCCACGCTTGCCCCAAACCCTTCCCCTTGGCGGGACGCCTCACCGCCCCGTGCCCCGGCGGACCGGTCCCCTGCCGCGTCCACCTGGTGCTGCGGGTGCTCGCCCAGTAGCTCCCCTCTTAGCAATGAACAGGTTGCAGATGAAGAGCATTTTTTATGGTCTTTTTTTAATGTAGTAATAATTTACCGTGTTAACATTCATCGATCTTACACAGACAATAGGTTACAGAGTACTGGAGTCTACAGCGACAGCCTGCGGTAACCGTCCCCGTCCCCCTCCTGCGGGGCAGAGTTCCGCGCGCGCCTTCACCCGGTGTTCCCTGCCGTGACTCGGGGCCCTGGGGAGGGAGCGCTCCGGAGCGAGCGGATTCGGCTGCGCTGCAGCTCAGGATAACCAACCCGTTGCAGTTCCTGGTTCCCCCTCTCCTGTACTTTCTCCTGAAGCACGGGCTGACGCGCCAACCCTTTCTCCATGGATTTTGGTGGGATTACGAGGTGCTCGGCACCACTTAAAATCTTGCACTTACTCTGTAGAATTTTTTCCCCCTTAGTTGCCGTCTGTGGCACAAATTCAGCACTGCTAGGGGCACCTGTGCCTCAGGGCTGGTCAGTGCGAGCGCTGCCTGGGTGCAGCACGCCTGAATTTGGCCACAGCCCGAATCTTTCTGCACACGCTTGCYCGCGTGTTTTAAGGCAGTGGTCCACAACAGAGTCTCTGGGATCCTGGGGGGGTCCTGGGCAGGCACGAGGGTGTGGGGGTCTGTGCGCGCGCTCTGCAATTGCATAACGTTGCCCTCTTGCGCCGGAGCGGAATCGCTGGATGCTTGCAGTTTTGGAGCAAGGCGTGGGAACCGGACGCTACTTTGCAAGCGCGCTAGTAGCGAAGTGGGACGGTTTAGGGGTGCGCGTAACGGGCTGCTGCGGCGGCGCCCGGCGCTAGGGCCGGCTTGCCTCTCCTGCGCTGCGCGCGTTTCCTCCTCCCGCCTCGCGCGCTGGCTCCCTCGCTGCTTTTTCAAAGAAATATTTAACTGCAGGATTTAGTTAGCAAGCTTTACGCTCGGCGATTACTGCAGGCCTGCGGTGCTCCAGCCCCTGTCCYGCCTGAACCGGTGGCTCGGCTCTTGCGCGTGGCTCCGCTGGGCAGCTGCCAGCTCGGCCCTGGCCACGCCGGTAGCCCCGTCCTTCGCTCACGGAGGAACCTTGCCTTTTAATAAGTGAATCTCGGTGTTTAAAACAAAGCGCTTTCCTGTCCAAGTCGGAGGCAGAGAAGCAAGGGAATACAGCATTATCGACTGCCTGCAAGCTCGAGGGCGTCTGCCCTGGGGGACGGTGAGCCCGCAGCGGCCCCTCTCCCTGGGGCAGGGCGAGCTGCGGCGGGCGGGGAGAAGGGGAGGGTTGTCCTCACGTGCCGGAAAATCCTCCCTTTGCTGTATGAACACGATGAGGACAAAAGTGCCTCCTGCGCTCGATGTCCTTTCGGCTTGTGAACCGCTGCTCTGCGTGCTCCAGCCCTGCCCGCCCCCTGCATCCCTCCGTCACTCTCGCCGCCTCCCCCGAAGCCAACCCCGACCCCCTCCCAGCCATAAAGCGCTTCCACCCGAGCACGCCGCTGCTGAGCAAGCCCTGGCCTGGGGTGGCGGCCAAGGCCCTAGGACTGGGCAGAGGGCTAAAAATATTTAAAAAAACCCAAAACAAAACAGGGCCAAACCCCCTAATGTCGGGTTCGGACCAGTGGCTTTCAGCGCTAGAATTAAAAATATAGATATATGTATATATTGTACAGGTGGGAAGCGACCGTTATTTGTACACCCGTGTGTGGTGTGGGACCTGCTATATACACGCTCTGATTCTGCGCAGCTGCACTACCAGTGACTCGCATTATAAAAAAAAAAAAAAAACCAAATAAATACAACCATGTGTTTAAAAAATAATAAATGCTGCAGTCCCCACAGCCGCCGCCTGTCCCCAAGCTGCCAGGGTGTCTCACGCCGCCGGAGCCGGGGCCCGGCCAGGGCCAGGACGCGCCGACTCATGGAGCRAGCGGAGAGAAGCCGCTGTGCCCCGCGCCGTGGGACTTGCCGGCGATGAGGCAGGGCAGGGGCTGCGGGGGGGGGGCCAGCCGAGCCTGGCGCTGGCTCCCCTATGGCTTTCGATCGGG
>JAYKAV010001077.1:1220269-1275143 GCA_035582835.1 Phoebastria nigripes
GCGTCGCCATGGCAACGCGCGGCGGGACCCGCCCCGCCCGGACTACAGCCCCCGGCAGGCGCCGCCGCACCGCCGACGTCCCGCGGCCCGGCCCTCCCGCCGGCCAATCCGGCGCCGGGCGGGCCTCCGCCGCCCAATGCTATTTAGCCGGGGGCGGGCCGTGCCGTTGCTAGGGGAGCCGCAACCCGGAAGCAGTGGCGGCGGCGCGGCCCCGGGCAACCCGCGGGCGTCCGTGGAGGCGGCCCCGGCCCGGTGAGCGCCCCCGGTGAGCGGGGCGAGGGCCGGCGCCGGCGCCGGCGGGGCCCGGGCACGGCGCGGGGTGAGCATGCGGCGCGGGGCTGGCGGGCGAGGGGGCTGCGGAGACCGGCCCCGCAGGGCGCTGTCCCCTCCTCCTCGGCGCGGGGCTGTGCTCCCCGGAGCCGCTGGTGCCGGCGGGAGCTGCGGCAGCGGAGCCGGGGGCGGCGCGGGGGTCTGCCGGCTCCTGGCTGTGCGTGCGCTCCGGGGCTCCGACAGTCCGTGCGTCTGGCGTACCTATGCGGTCACGAAACGGGTGGGAAAAAAGCGTATTTTTCAATTTTACGTCCGGTTAATCAAAGCTATTTCTCCTCCTCGCAAGCCTCGCTTCCCCTGGGGCTTCGGGCTGGCGCAGCCCCAGCTGCGCGACCACTTCACTTACACGCACAAGTCCTCTCCGGCGCGCGTGGGGAGAAGCAGCGTTTCAAAGAGAAGAGTTGGCGCGTAATTCCTCTCCCAGCCCTCGTGCCAGGGAYGAGGAAAGGGGCTGGAATAGGGCTGTGGCAGAGGAAGACAAGAGCAGGCGGCCTGGAGCGAGTTGCCCCCATCCAAAGGTTTTAATCGGGTGCGTTTGGGAGGGGGGTGGCGCGAGTTCTGCGATGCTGTCTGGGTTTGGTGTGTCCAGAGAGTAGCTTTGCCTGGAAACTGCCAGGATTAATTGCTGCTTCTGAGGCTGGCTTTACGTAAGAGTTATAAATACGGAGCGGGCTGAGGACAGAGGAAGGTGAAGAGGGCGGCGAAGGCTCTGCTACAGGCAGTGGTGTGKCGGTCCTGCTCCAGGTGGTCATCGTTGGTGTATTAATGCTGCCCGGACCATTCCTATCGCTGCTCGGACACCTGGCAGGCACCACAACCCCGGAATCTCAGTGAGGAAAGCACAGGCACGCTTTGTGYCTTGAGCGGTTGGGGGTTCTTAGGGTAAAAGCTAGTCTGACCTCGTCATTCCACTGTGTGCTTGAGCAGCGGGACTGGAAAGGACGGTCCTGTCCTTGCTCCCGCCGTGGGTTCGCGGCCTCCCCTGCGCTTGCACTGGCATTTGTGCAGCTGCAGGGAGCCTGCTCCCCACGTGGCTGTGTGAGGCTAATGCTGGCCACATGTGGCCCTGCAGAGCCTCAGCTGGGGATGTTTGGGGTGGGGAAATTAACTTACAGCTGCCTAAACCTGCAGCGAAGGGGTCGTAAGGACTGAATCGCTGCCTGCAGTCTTTGAGTTAAATAGCGAAGCAATCCTCCAGAGGTGGGACACATTAAATTAGGATCCTTTTATAGCTTCCGAAATGTCCTCTGGGACGGTGAGAGAGGTCCAGGCAAGCCGGGTGTGGTGAGAAGCTGCCTTGTCCCTGGGCAGTGCTGATTCAGCCCAGGGACTGCTCTCAAAAAGCTGTGCTGTGCTCTGGGAAAACCGTTTCCTCTCTTGCTCTTTTTTCCCTTTCTCATTTCAGCTTATTTTTTGCCTGCTTGCAAAGTCCCCAAAGCAAGTGTTCATCTCCTCTGTAGAAGCTTGAAAGCCTGGGGGGTCTGATTATAACTTCTGTGCCACTTCAGCTCTGCTCCCTGTTTCCACAACCCCTATGAAGTGTGTCTGGAAGGTCTTTGATTCGGTTTTGCTGTGTGCAGCAAAAGAGCACTGTCAGCAGAGCGGGGAGCTCTGCCCTGTTGCGTGTTTCCCTTCCTTTGGGGTGGCTTGGGCTGCGAGTGTTGTGACTGGGGTAACTTTYTCCCTCTTGGCCTCGGGGCAGGTGTCGAACTGCAAAGTGGATTGCTCCTGGCTGTGCCCTGCGTGGTACATCTGAGCAGCGCACAGCCAGCAGGTAGGTTCAATCTCCTCGTTACCAAATGAATAAATTGTAAAGCAAGACTAAGTTCCAGCAGCCTCTACCTTTTGTAGGGGAGGTGGGGAAACATCCGTGTAAATAATGTAATATTTCTTCCCCTCCCTTTGTGCTGTTAATTCACTTTGGGCTGCAGCTCGCTGCCCAGTGCTTTCAGCTGTGTTCTCCTGCCTTTACCAGAATCCATCCCTTCTGACTGCCTTCGCTCTTTGCCCTTGCCGTCTGCACCCACGCTTGGCAGCCCCAGCGCACCTCGTTCCCCTCCACAGCCCCGCTGCCGAGTTTCCTGTGGGGCTTTGCCACGTGCTGTGCGATGAGGAAGCTTTGTTTCTATCCGAGTGTGTTTGATCGTTGTGATTTTGTGTTGCTTCCTTCATGCCACCAGGTGCAGGGAGCCATGGCAGGAGCTATGGTGCGCATTGGTGACCAGCTCATCCTGGAAGAAGATTACGATGAGACGTACATTCCAAGCGAGCAAGGTAACCGATGCCTGTCCTCCCAGGAGCTGCGATAAGGGATTCAAGCATGCAAGTCACTTCTAGGTGTATTAAGAAAACAGGAATCGGGAAGAGGATGGGTGGAGAATAAATGGGATTTCATAGAAGGCAGAGCTGAAAAATCAGCTTTTTGGTTGCAAAGATAAATGCTGTTTTTCAGTCTGTCTCCCTGCTTTACCAGCCTGGTAGGATGCGCTCACTGACACAGGGCCACGTTAGCAGCTTTAGCAGCTTCATTTCGGGATCGGGATTTCCCAGTGGGCCCATTGCTTTAGCTGAGGAGGTTGGCTTTATTGTGTAGTGCCTGGTGTAGACTGTCTCCACAGGGTCCTCTTCTGTTTTCCTAGAAATCCAGGATTTTGCACGGGAGATCGGGATTGACCCTGAGAAGGAGCCAGAGCTGATATGGCTGGCCAGGGAAGGCATCGTGGCCCCGTTACCACCCGAGTGGAAGCCCTGGTGAGAGCTCTGTCAGCAGCTGCCCTGTTAGATTCCTGGCCTCCCCTGCCCTTCCCCTGCTGTGGGCTGCCCACGTAGGTGGCAGAGCAGGGTACCGGCTGGCGAGGGGGGGTAATGCCACAACAGATGTACGTCCTGTGGATGGGGAAGTACTGTTTTCACTTTTCATGCTGTTTTTGCCACGCAGCCAGGATATCACTGGTGATATCTACTACTTCAACTTTGCTAACGGCCAGTCCACGTGGGACCACCCCTGTGACGATCACTACAGAGAGCTTGTCGTTCAGGAGCGAGAGAAGCTGCTGGCACGGGGCAACTTGAAGAAGAAAGAAAAGAAGAAGAAGAAAGAAAAGAAAGAGAAGAAAGACAAGAAGGAGAAGCAGTCACTGAAGCGACCCACCGTGAGTAGGCTGTGCTGCTTGCAGTGCTTCTGGGGAGGAGCAGGATGGCTGGGCAGAGGATGAACGAGTGGCTGTGAATTAGAGGGTGGTCCCGTGCTGTTGCTGCTTTGGGATCGGAACAGCGATCCCCTGACAAGGGATCCTGTCCAGCAGGGTTGTAAGTTTCGTGAAAATCCAACAGAAGTGGGGTCACAAACCCACAAAAGTTGGGAAGTTTTGGTCTAGAAGGACACACCTGGAGTGGGGTGCCGCAGCCCTGTGATGCTATTGCTGAGAAGGATATGGCACCAGCCAAGGATGCTGGTGCTATTCTTAGCAGCAGATATTTGGACTGCTGGAAAGATTTCCTTCCTTGGAGAGGAMAACAAATGGTGTTTATGCAGTGTCCGCGCATGTGTTGCTATGATATACAGGCAGCGAACACAGGTTGAGATGTGTGAGGTTAGTCTGCTTTGCTGTTGGTACCTGCAAGTGTAACCAAATTCCCTTTGTATCCCAGGTGATAGCAAATCATTCCTACCTTCCATTTGCCAGTAATGAGRTAAATCTCCGAGGGGAAAGATGGTGCCTTGTGTTGTTGCTCAAGGCATAGATCTCTCCAACTCGGAAAGCCTCGAGCCTTCAATTTGAGCATTTTCTTTCATATGTATACATGTAACTTCAAGAGCTCAAATTTACACACCTATTCATATACAAATTGTGTATTAAATAAGTATATATCTCTACTTTAGATAGATAAGGGTGATAGATACATAGTGAAACGTTTTAGTTATTTGCTAATATTTATCTACTTAGGGAATGCAGCCAGGGATTCCTCCTTCAACATCCTTTTGTCAAATACCTTCTGCCATTCTGCCTCCCGGGCAGGAGAGTCCTGAGCCAGATCCAGATAGCCAGATTAGAGATGAAGGCTGCTTTGACGAAGGCAAAGGGAGACCATCAGACATAAGTGACTCAAGGAGACTATTTGCAGGCACAAACAAACTGCATCCCCTGCTTGTTACAAAGTTCAGCAGACCATGCCAGACCTTACCTGATGTGGAGAAAACTTTAGAAAAAGGCCCCTCTCTTAGCAGCTTTGATGTAGACATCTGCCAGGACCAAGATACGCTGTCAGAAATGCAAGAAAAGCTTTGTCTTGACTCCTCTGACTCACAGCCTGACAATTTAGAGGTTAGGCCACCAGTGCAACCTTTGTGTGTGTCAAAGAAATCCTATTCACAAGACTTTAAGAATGTCAAAACTCTACTAGAGGCCCCTGAAGACAAAATCCTACTCCTTGAGGATGAAGAGCTGAAAGAAAAGTGGAAGATGAAAGATATGATGGGTGAGTGCGTCCACAAGCCTGATCATCACTTCTCAGTCGGAGAGAAATCTACAGGACCACATGGGGATGTGGGAAGAAGTCCAGTCATATTGCAAGCCAGAGAAAAAGAAAGCTTTTACCGCAGGAACAGTGAAATGACTCCTTTTGATGCCAGTCCCACAGATGACTGGAGTTTGCAGGAGACAGTTGATGTTCCATATGCTCAAGAAGAGCTGAGATTCTACAGCAAGGTATCCGAGAGTAGAAGTAAGAGAAATGTTCGAGATGAGGCTTTGGGTCAAGCCATCAGTCTATGCGAGAGCAATGAGACCATCAGCAGACCTGAGAGAAAGGGTTTAAAGCAGATGGAGCTGATGGAAGTAGGAGCAGATATAGAAGTAGACAGTAGCAGTGGTATGCTAGAGAGCCACTCCGCAGTCCCTCAAGAGAGCACAGATATACTACCCTGCTTCCAAGGGGTAGATGCAAAGAGAGGAATCGATGTGGATCTTCATTCTGCAGTGGATCCTGCATCAAAACCTGTTTCTTCATCTGCTAAAGGTGGCCGGAGAAATGATGAAGGAAGTGGTTTGATATCAGAGTATGAGAGCAGTGATTCAGCCAGTTCTCATAACGAGAATGCACCCCAGGTACTGAAAGTGAGCCATCACTTCTCTCCACCCCATGAGTTTGGGAGACGGAAGGATGTGCACTCCGTTGCAGAAGAGCCTCTACTGCCTCATCCCCTCCTGGGGTCATCCCTGGCTCAGACACTAAGTCCTGCCCAGAAGTCAGAGAGGGAATGTAGCTCCGAGGGTATGAAACTGTGCCACAAGCTGCAGGAATGTGAGGAAGGCCCCAGCCCAGAACCTGAACACATTAGTCTTACGGTGGATTTTTGTGGGAAATGCACTGCCCAGAAGTCTAATGGTGCTGCAGTACAAAGAGAAGTGGAGAGAGGAAATGGAAGGACAGATCAAGCTTCTGGAGTGTGGGGAGAGAAAGTCGCAGCAGACTTGCAGGTTGAGTGCCAGGGGAGCAACAGTCTCTGTCAGCACATGAAAGTGGAGATGACCCAAACCAGAGAAACTGCAGGGAGTTACAGCCAAGTAGAGGCTGGTGAAGGAGCAGGCAGGAATGAGGTAGGACTCCATCCTTTGTGATGGCCCTTCCATTGTAAATGTTTCTGGAGAACTGAGAGTGTGAAATTTTGCTTCGAAGCTAATTTTCAGGAGAAAACAGGCAAAAACCTCCTGTTGGAGGTCACATAAGCAGATGTGGCATTAGTTTTGGTGGTTTTCCTAAAGCTCAGGAGGTAGCTTGGAAAAGCCTTTGTTTGTGGCCTTCTTTGTGTGGCAAACACTGCACAACTCACACCTTGTTTTAGTTTTGCAAGGACATGAAGTGCCTTCTGAACTCAAAAACAGATGATGGGCAGTAAATCAAGTGGGATGGCAACATCAAATACAAAGTCATCTTTAATTTTGGCTCTAAGACTCTTTGTAGTAAGCACACTACAATGTCAGTCTTTTCCCTGGAGATCCCACAATCGAAACTGAGGGGGAATAGCTTATTCAGCTATTTTTAGCTTAATTTAGCTTAATTTTGCTTGCTSAATCTCAAGTCCCAGAGAGATTGAGTTGGTTAAGGTGTTGTGGTTTAACCCCAGCTGGTTTAACCCTGGTGGGATGGGGGAGAGAATCAGAAGGGTAAAAGTGAGAACTCGTGGGTTGAGATAAAGACAGTTTAACAGGGAAAGCAAAAGCCGCGCACGCAAACAAAGCAGAACAAGGAATTCATTCACTACTTCCCATCGGCAGGCAGGTGTTCAGCCATCGCCAGGAAAGCAGGGCTCCATCATGCGTAAAGGTCGCTTGGGAAGACAAACACCATCACTCTGAATGTCCCCCCCCTTCCTTCTTCTTCCCCCAGCTTTATATGCTGAGCATGATGCCATATGGTGTGGAATATCCCTTTGGTCAGTTGGGGTCAGCTGCCCCGGCCGTGTCCCCTCCTAACTCCTTGTGCACCCCCAGCCTCCTCGCTGGTGGGGTGGGGTGAGGAGCAGAAAAGGCCTTGGCTCTCTGTAAGCACTGCTCAGCAGTAAGGAAAACATCCCTGTGTTATCAACGCTGTTTCCAGCACAAATCCAAAACGTAGCCCCATACTAGCTACTATGAAGAAAATCAACTCTATCCCAGCCAAAACCAGCACATAAGGTGATAAAAGAAACCGTAAGTCGTGGTCAGCTCTCCTGCATCCATGGCCAGTACCTTGAGAAATCATTTCTCTTCCCTCTTAAATGAAAGAAAAATGGGAAAAAGTTTGAATTAGCGCTAAACAAGAGAAGGAGTATTCCCAGTGGTTACAGGCTGTTGTTTTGCAAGTGGGTGCAGTACCGACTCGTATGAGCATGGTTTAGTCCTTGGGCGGCTGCTGCTGTGGTCTTAGGACACGAAGATGATCCGAGGGCTGGAGCACCTCTCCCATGAAGACAGGAAGAGGGAGTTGGGGTTGTTCAGCCTGGAGAAGAGAAGGCTCCGGGGAGACCTTATAGCAGCCTTCCAGTACCTGAAGGGGGCCTACAGGAAAGCTGGAGAAGGACTTTTGACAAGGGCATGTAGTGATAGGACAAGGGGTAACGGCTTTAAACCGAATGAGGGTAGACTGAGATTAGATACAAGGAAGAAATTCTTCACTATGAGGGTGGTGAGGCACTGGAACGGGTTGCCCAGAGAAGTTGTGGATGCCCCATCCCTGGAAGTGTTCAAGACCAGGCTGGATGGGGCTTTGAGCAGCCTGGTCTAGTGGAAGGTGTCCTTGTCCATGGCAGGGGGGGTGGAACCAGATGATCTTTTAAGGTCCCTTCCAACCCAAACCATTCTATGATTCTATGAAGATGGCTTACAGGTGTGATGGGGCCCATCTGTAAATGTAACTTTCTCTTTCTTCCTCTGTGAATAGCTGGACGGTTTTGCCCCAACTTTTTCCCTCCGTTGCCTATAGCAGGATCCTGCCCTTCACTGGGAAGAATGTTCCAGGTTGGCTTGTCTTTGTCCATAAGTAATTGCCTCAATCTAATAAGAACTTACCAAATCTCCTATTCTGAAGAAAAAAAATGAACTGAAAGGTCATTGTGTGTAATTTTAATGAATTGCTTTGCTCTACTGTTGCTGGTACCCAGCTGCGGCTCCACCAAATCGCTAGCTCAGGTTTCTAATTACCAGCACGTGGTAGCGCTCAGTTAGCTGATAAGAACTATGACTATAAATATCAGATAAACTGCAGATTATCCTGAAAGTTTTAATTAGCCCAATGGAAGTGAGTTTATCTGTGCTGAAGGACAGCTAACATCCTCTGCTCCATACATGTAGTTAATGGCCATCTGTAGAAAATAATTAGTTAAGCCCAGAATGTGTGATTTATTCTGTTGCCATTGCTGTGGCAATGACTTGGTGGAAGAAGGATCAGTGGATATTCACCTCCCTCTCCCCATCCCTCTGTGTGCGAGTGAATTAACTCTGTTTTCAGTCTGTAATCTTGTATGGACGCAGAGTACAGTAGCTGTGATTTCTGCATACCCACACGCTCTGCTGAAGCAACGGCACTTGGCTGTACAGGCATGCTGCGTAGAAAATCCTGGCATACGTGTGCTTCTAGTTTAACCTGTGCAGTGTATCACGGGGTGAGACTACTTGGGTGGAGAATTCCACRAAGTCAAACAGAATGGTCATGTTTCTGGGTGAAGATAACTTGAGATGTCTTGCTCAGCAGTGAGGATGTTGGGTGGCTCCCAGGCTCTTGCTGTGCTTTGAAAGGGAGAGGTGTATTCAGGAGCTTCTTACGGATGTGCTGCAGCAGAGCTGCTCTCCGCTGCCTGGAACTTTTCCACTGGTGTAAGGTGAGGAAGCGGCCTGGATTTTGGTCTAAAAAGAGATGGTAATGGCAGCTTGTGGAGAGCAGGAGGCTTCTGGCCATCAGAGTGGCTTCTACTTCACTCATTTCACGCTGCGCAGAGTAGCAGGGCAAACAGGGGCGAAGCTGCCCAGTTTGCCTGGGGTGTGTGGTGTTGGGTGAGAGCCTCTCCTAGAGGGGGCTGTGCGTGGGTACGTGGAGGTGCGGGAGCTAGTGTGGCTGTCCTCGTTCTCTCGCTTTGGTTTGGAGTAATGCCCGCTGATTTTCTGAATCGCCTCACTGCTGCAAAGTAAATCACCATATTCAGAGGGGTCTTTGGAAGACAAAACGTGTGAGTAAATCAAACCGCTATTCCTTACACGTCTCACGTGCTGGTGATGGGTGGGTGTGGGGTCTCCCAAGCAGTTTTTCAGCAGTGTTGGGTTCAGTATCGGCAGACAGTGTTCGCGCAGGGGAGCGCTTCCTCCCTTTCTGAAATAAGGAGTGTAAGCTCTGCACCCGTGCTCTCCTGTCGGTGAGTGCCTTCTGCACGCTCCAGTCCTCAGGCACCCTGCTAGCACCYGTCCAGGCGCCCCTGGGGAACCTCGCTCCGCTGCGTGGCCTTGCGGCGTCTCCGGCCGGCATCCTTCGTGGGTCGCTGAACTCGGACGTGGGGAGCTCGGTGGACTCCAGCCTTGTGGCCAAAGGAGGAACGCAGGTAAGGCTCCGTCTTCTCCGGGAACGTGCCCTGGAAAGCGCTCCCTGCAAAAGGTCACAGGCATGGTGATACTTAGGAGCTTAAATGACAGTATTTGTGATCCCTCATCAGTTTTGAAATACTTTTGTCTGTTGAAAACCCACTTCCCTACTCCGTCTTTCACTATATTTCTTTTCTTTTGCTATTTCTAGGGAGCCCAGTGCTAAATTTGTGGAGTGCTTTCTTCTGCTATGTTTAGCAGATTTAAAGAAAGAATTGTTTCAATTACTGTTGGGGGGAAAAAAGTCTGTTAAATTCATTTTAGTAGAACTTTGCTTTGTGTCCAAATGAAGCATGACATACAGTACAGATAATGTAATCTAATAAATAATGTTTTCACTCAACTATTTGCTGAGAATAAAAAAATTAAAAGAACAATTTTCTGGATGAATGTAAGATTTACAATCATGTGGAATGATTATTTATAGAATGTGACCTTTGGGTCAACAAAACAAAGGTGTTAAGTGGTAACAAATTGATCTTTTAAAGGAAAACAAAACAACAGGTGTGCAAAACATACAAACACCTTCTCTGAAGGTTTTCTTCTTGCTGAATGAAGTCTTGACACTGGTGATTTCAAACACTTTGTTTTATTATGGTCTCAGCTGAATCGGTGTTTTGAGGCACAGGCAGGTTTTGCAGGTGTGCTTCTGTAGGACAGGAGCCCCTTTGGTGTAAGGGAAAGCATGGCCTCGTAAAGAATATATCATCTCCCAGCTGGACGTGGCTCTAGCAGAACAAGGGCAGCAGGGTAATCCTGAGCACCTTCTTGGAATTCAGCAGCTTCCCTGCTGCTGGCCAGTGTCTCGGGGGGGTTGTATCTCCCCTTTCTCTTTGGCTGTCCTCTCACTTCCCTTTCTTTTTGACTTCACAGCCTGCAGAGACCTGTAAGCCCACCAGCCAGACCAAGAAGCTGCTGGGCTTGATCTGCGAACAGAGGAGTTCCTTGAACACAGCAGCTCTAGATAAAGGGAGAAACGAAGAGGAAGAAAGCGAGAATGAGGTAGTTGGCGCGCCTTGGCTCTTAATGCGTGTCGGTAACCATAGTGCACAAATTCCTCAAGGAATGAAAAACTGTGATGCTCCGCTGGTAAGAGCTGACTGACCGTGGCTGTTCCATTTGACTCTGGGCCTTAATCTGCGCTGCGTTTCCTCTGTGTGTTGTTTGGTGACCAAAAAGTATCTAATCCTGTTTTCTCCGTGTACTCCCTATAAATCAACGTCTGCCACGATGTATTTCCAAAATGAATTGGCTGTAGGCTTATTGCCTTGGCATATTGCTATGGCTCTGCTGCCGTATTTCACTGATCAGGAACCCCAGTTCCTCCTGTGTGGCCTGTGGGATTGCAGAGGTCAGAACTCAATGTTGGCCATCTCCTTTTTTAATACCTTTAGAGTCTCCATGGGACAGCAAGACTGTTCAAAAACCTGCACATGGATGTCAGCGCCCTGGGAGGCAGCTTTGACTCTGAGGTAAGAATGCGGGTGAYGTGAGACGGGCAGGAGAGGAGCTGCGGCACTGCCCAGCCAGCGCCTGGGCTGGGGGGTGAGAGCGCAGGAGAGGYGCCCGAGGGACGAGGTTCGTCTGTCACTTATGAGCAGGAGCAACCTGGAGCAGGGCTGGGGGGAGTGTGAAGGGGAGCGTATGAGAAGCCAGATGCAGTCTGCAGGGGACAGCGGTGTGGGTATCGAAGGCAGGTTTGCGCTTGAAGGAGAATGCTTGCGGTTTGGTAGATGGGATTTGAGGAGGCAGAATCTTTGCACGGCGTGGAGCTTTGTTTCTTTCCGAATGAAGAAAGGGAGAAGCTGAGAGCCGTATAGGTGTGATGGACAAGCTGGAAATCAGCTCTTCCAAGGAACAGCAGAAAAGAGAGGGTCTTGGATCCAAGAGGTGCCACTGCGCTTGCTGTGGGAGGAAGGCTTGTTGAAGAGGAGGCACGGTTTGCTTCCTCATCGCTTTTTTAGTGCGTATGGAAAGAAGGCTCATTCTCAGCTGCAGTTGCAATGGTGGCATTGGGGAGAGGAGGGGGGACTGTACTCTGGAAATTCCACTCTTGTACTGTCACTCAGTTCCACAAGAATCTTAGAAGCTTCCGTGAGGACTGCACATGGCCGCTTTTCTGTGGCAACCTAACACCTGTTTTCTTTCTTCTTGSACTGCTGATAAATTCCATGGCTCAGACACAGAGCGTCAGCAACGCGTTCAGTACTCGCGTGACCTTGTGCAGACGTCTTGCTTTCCCTGCGGGCGGGCGCTCTCTGCCTGCGCTTTCTTAGCAGTGATCAGGCTTAAGATGACAAGGGCACAATGGGAAGTGCGTTGCAAGCAGCTCTGGTGACTTGGTCCAACTGTTTGCACTGACATTAATCCTTTCTCACCGCTTTGAACATTCTGTTCCAGTATATGAAAGGCAAATTAATTTCTTTTTAAAGTGTTTTACAGTATTTCCCTTATCCTTTTCACAGCATAYGAAAATTAAGCTGTAAAGTATTTTGCTGGAGAACCCATTCACAGTGCTGGGCAGAAACTGCAAAGGCTTATGCTAAAGTGGATGTGAAAAAGACAGCAAGCAGCCTGCCGGGGCCCAATTCGTCACTGAAACGTTAATGTGTCCAGGAACAAAGAGCTGTCTTGGCATTTCAGTGCTGCGGCAGGGCTTCGGGAATCTATTATGAAATAGCAATTGCCGCCCAACAGCCAGGCGCTGTTAACCCAGATGGGTGATATCTTAGTCCTGATAAGATATTAGTGCCCCACGGGAAAATATAATTCACTTGTAGTTCCATGAGATGGCGGTAGAAAAACGTTCCTATGAGCGAGCCTCAGCCTGCAGCCCAAGCCATTCTCCAGCTTCCTTACAAAACGGAGAGGAGGAAAGGATTCGTATAGCAAGCCCTGCAGGGGGAGATCTAAGCATAATGGGGTGAAGCGATGAAAAAAATGGCTTCATGTAGCCTGTGGATCAGGGGTGAATACCTATATTCAAAGAAAATAAGCATGTGGTTTTAGTGACTTGCCGAGACACAAGGATGTTGGGTGAGAGTGGAGGCTGCATTGAAGATGGCACGAGCATCTGGGAGAGAGGGAGGAGAGAGGGAAAGAAGTGCTACCCCCCCTCAGTGGGCTTTTCTGGAGTGAGTTAACTGGGGAAAAGGCACTGAAAACRAAACCCAAGTCAGATGCTGGAGAACTTGGTGTGAGGTTTACGTGTAGTAGTTAGAATGTACTCTTGGAAAGAGGGCCTCTTCCAGGCAGCTTGGTTTGCTTGGCTGCTCGTGGGGTTAGCTCTCACCTGAACCCAGCTGCCTTGCCTTCTGAATTCCTGTGATGGAATAGTCGCTGCAGACATGTGAGACTCTGCTCTAAAATACAAAAGGGCTTTGGGATACTGCTGGCAGGGGCAAGAGGAGGAAGAGGTCTGGAAGCATCTCTGGGTGCCTGGGGAGAGGGTCCCCTGGCAGCAGAAGTGATCCCCTGATGCAGTGCTTGCAGCTTGGGAGGTTTAGTACTCTGCCTTCTGTACAGGTCGATCTCTGGGTAAACACTGGGAGTCGAGGGGGTCCTTTGTGTGGTGGGAAATTACCATGCAAGGCTTCTTTACCAGATGGAGATGTGTGAAAGGGAGCTGTTTCTGTAAATAAACATTGCGCAATACGGCTTGGTTGCTGCAGAGATGTATGTGCAGGAACAGCGCTGCTGGTTCCCGGGAAACAAAGACATCCATAAAATACCAGCGCAGGGATGACTAGTGAAAGGGGAGGAATGGCTGCTGTGTTCATAGCCTTGCTCTCTCCTGTGCTGGGGGAGCGTGGCTGAGAACAGCTGTACTGAGCCATGGCTCCTGGGGAGTCCTGAGCTGGGAAGAGTCTGGTAGAACAGTGAGTTCACCGAGCTGGCCAGCAGGAAAAGCAGCAGCAGTAAAGCGTGCAGAGCATAAACAGTTTGACGTTTGGGAACCTGGACCTGTGGGCTCCTGAGCGCAGGTTGGAAAGCTGTTCAGCAGGAGAGAGCTTTCTGCTCCAGGGGTGCATGCAGTGGGTGATAGGCAGGGCGGTGGCCTGTCACAGGCGGGTGACCCCACCAGCTTGGAAAGGTGGCGGGAGGATTTTTCCTAGGGGATGTGTTACCCCACCCACTAGGAGAACAGCAAAGCAGAGGAAGAAAACTGTGGCAGCCGGGTAGCTGATGTCGCTGAAGCTGATCTCCAGCACCAAAGGAGTCCTGCAGAGGAAGCTGGCAGCCTGAGAGAGGTGATGAGTGGCTCTGACATCACGGTCCTGCTTGCATGATGTCACTGAAGCTTTGCATGCAATAGGCAGCTTCTAGTGTTGTGGTGTGGATCTGATAGTTGCTTGGTTTGTTTCTTCCGCTGGTTACAGTATTACATGCATGGAGAGAGGTGTAAACTTAAAAACCAAGGTCAAATGCTACCCCGATGAGGTCTGGYGAACCTAAGCCTCTCTCTGTACTTGTGTGCCTGAGAACAGCCTGAAATCAGTGAGCAAGGGGGAGCACATCACCTTTCAAAGGCATTCTGTATGCAGTATGAGATTTTTTTCCTCTTTTTTACCTTTTAAAGGTAGAAAGAATGTAAAATTTTGTTGTAATATCTCACTTTCAACCTGTTAAAGTCCCAAGAGGTGGCATAGCCATCCTGTTTCCTGGGATGGGTAGGATTCGGGTTGGGTGGCTGCTGTTCATACTGACTGTTCATCTCCGGATCAGATGTCTTTCCAAAACCCGGTCCCATTGGTATCGATGTGCTTCTCTCCAGACTGATGATGTGATAGGCAGAAATTTCACATCAGTTASTGTCACTCAGCTGCAGGTAAAATGTGTTACAGCTTGTGAAGAGATCAGCTAAATCCAATTATAACCTGACTGACTTGTCTGAGCTCTGAAATCCATAGAAAATCCATAGTCTGTTTTAGCACGAGGAAAACCTCTCTCCTCCTTCACCTGTGTGTCTGATTGGCATAGTTCCCTCTTCTGGAGAGTTGCATTTGTGGTCATTAAGGTGTAATGTTAACAAAAGTTTTGTCTGTATCTGCCCTTAAAATAGGATTCTACCAGCTAAAGAAATTATTCTGGGATATTCTAGTAACTGAGGTAAACTTGCCTGGAGAGAAATCTTTTTGCATGCACAGTATTATTGGATACCTTGGTATACTCTGAGGTGGTGTGTGTGCTGCTTGAAGGGAAATACCTGTGTACTGTTTTGAAGCATAAGGATCCTGATTGGTCTCATCTGGCACATCTGTTCGGCACTGTCGGATGTCCTGGAGAGAGGTCCTCAGGAAGACTCTAAAATGAGCCRGTCCAAAAGGGAGCACAACTAGCGACCGGTCTTTCCAGATGCCCTAATCCCCAGATAAAAGGAAGCATAACGAGGACTCCTCCACTGGAGTTACACTAAAGAAATGTCACTTGTACACGTTTTTCTGGGTTCTGGAATAAAGATGTTATCAAGGCCTTTGCAGAGCCTTGTGTGGCTGGCTAGTGATTCAGYGGCGTGTTTGTGAACTTCTGCTGCCCAGGCACCGAACTGGAAAGGGGCCATAAGCTTTCATTTATTACTCAGCGAATTGCAGGTGAGGCTCTGAACTGCAGTTTTTTGGAAAGTACCCAGTGATTTGATATTTCTGTCCTCCTCTCTACTCTGATGGATGGCGCTCTCAGCCCTGAGAAGGTCTCTCAGACAAATGACGTGCTAGGAGATGTTCTTTCAGTTTGCCGCAGCTCCGGGTTTAAAGCTGACAGCATTCCAGTTGCACTTTGATAAAAATACATCGTTAAAATATGCGGTCTGTGTATGGTACACGCTGTACACAGGATGCAGCTAATGTTTGACAAGACACCACAGCATTAATAAAACAGCGAGAAAGTAGGACGTGCTAGCAGTTTTGTTTGCATACTGATGAGGGAACCTTTTGCTGCTTCCTCCTGGCTATCGCACTTCTTGTTGTGAGTTTTGTGGGCCTCCCCACTGCTGGGAGAGGCAGTCGAACCTTTGGGTGACTAAGCTTTAGTTCGGGATTGTTTTTTCCCCAAGGCCGGTGGGTTCTGCCATTTCTCAGTCTGGTGTGTTAGCTAGTCACGGTCTGAGCCCTGAGCTCAGGGCAGCGGCTTAAATCAGTGCCTGCCCTCAAGTTTGTCCCGCTGGAAGGTGGGATGATTGCATCCTGCCTACTCTTCTCTGCGTATAATTTCAGGCAGAACTTAAATGTCCAGTAATAGTCCTTTGCAAATTTCCATCTCTCGCTGAACAGATGCAATGTAGAAGCATAAATGGGCATACTGCAGAGCACGTAGGGTGCTCCCAGGGGCTGATGGTTCCTGCGGCAGCCTCTGCTAACTCTCATCCACTGAGACCCTGTGAATAAAAAAGCAAGAGATTATAAAAAAAAAAGGTCTGAGCCCAAGAAATGAGTGTGTTTTATCCTAAGGAAGTCCCTTGTCTTTGAAAGGGACTGTATGAAAAGAAATCAAACTGGTCTTGAAGTCACCCAAAGCTTTGCGATTTTGCTTCTTGTTGTAGGAGAACCCATGCTATTTCTGACCCCTGCATCCCCCCAGAGAGGAGGTAAAGAATGTTGTAGCTATAATTGTGTTTGACTTGCTGCCTAGAAGGAGTCTTTAAAATCAAGACATGCTGAAGACGGGCGAGAGTATTCCTTGGATTCTGATGCTGCGTGCCCTCCAGCTCAAGTCCTTCCYGGAGATGCTGACAGTAGCCTGTCTGGCCAGAACAAGGAGGAGTCCGATGGGAAGCTCACTGGGAATGAACTACTGGGCGAGAAAGATGCTGAGGTGGAAGGTGACATCTCTGCAGCTGATGAGCTGCCACAGTCTCTGGGGGAAAGGAGCGCAGCAGGGAGAGATGTGCCCAGCGGTCCTGGGCAACCTAGAGTTGCATCTCCAGCTGCTGAAGCTGCTGAGGCAGATCAGCTGGCAAGCCTGGCTGCCACTGTCGACACCGTGTCTATTGATGAAAAGATAGTGAATGAAATGAGGGAAGAAGCAGCAGCTGATCTGGAAACAGACAGCAGGCTGGATGCTGGCAAAGTAAGAGACCGGCCTGCACGGGTTGGGTTTGGTGTGGACGCTGCTGTGGCTGTTCCCGTTGCTTTGTAAGGCCCTGATTCAGGAAAGCTCTTCGAGCACTTACTCATTTTCTGTTAAGTCTGCGTAAGTGCTTTCCTAGTCAGCAGGGTGTTTGGGGGGGGAGGGTGGGCACAAGTGCTCTGAATTCCCAGATCGGCATCGTTAGTGTGGAGCTAGGAAATCGTTCTTTTACGCACACACAAAGTGCTGTCCAAAGCAACCGACAGGCAAAAACCCTGCGCTGTGACGCATGTATCGAGTCTTGGAGGAGAAATAAGTCTCAGCTTTCAGTGCTGCCATCTGTACTAAGCAAGCAGGTTTCATAATGAAGTTCACACCAAGCCCAGCTGTCCGTGCTGCTTTGTTTCTCTCCTTCTGTTGTTTCTCTCAGCTTATGCGGAGATGGGGCAAAAGTGTAAAGTGAGCTGCCAGCTGCGATATTCGCAGCTCTGCGGAAGGATGCGACAGGGAGGTGCGAGGTCAGAGTGGGGAAGGATGGTACCTCGGGGCAGGCTCCAGAGCTGTGGCTCGAGTCCATGGAGCATGGTACCGTCCCGTCTGCCCACTGCTTTTCTAGTGCTCGCTGGCAGGAGAACTGGCAAACAGCTGACTGCAGCCAGCTGAACCAGGGTATTTGACTGTGCAGGCTCTGGCAGGAGAAGAACCATTCAGTGTCACAAGGTGCAGATGGGTTAATGGCGTGGCCCCTGCAACTGGGGTGCCAGACAGGTGCTCGCTATCCACTCTTGTTCAGTGTCTTCCAGAAATGTTAGAATATGAGATCTGAAAAACGATCTCTTTCCAATCTAGCTTCCTTCCTGCTGACTTTGATTTTTCTAGTTCCATTGATGTGTAACGTCTTTAAGAACTGATAAGCTGTAAAACTGAGCCTGGAAAACATGCTCTGTCCTGAAGAGCTTAAAGTTGAAAGCTTTGCTTTTACGAACACTTACCTGCCTGCTTGCTTTATGCGTCTGGGTAGTTCTGCTGGAGTCAGCAGGGCTACGTGGGTGTTCACATTGAACAGTTGGGTATTGTTTCATGATGGCTGGGAACACAGGAGTCCTCGCTGCAGCTGGGCATGGCCAGGTGCACTTTTAAAGTCCTTTTAAGACCATGGTACTGTTCTGTGTGGGTTTACCCATTTGTGTGGTGGGCTGGGGAGTTCTCAGAGCTGCAGAGATCCTTGCAGAAGGAACAGAGGACAGTAAGCAAGTGCCCTTTATCAGGGATATTTGAAGAGCACTTCCCTGCCCTCCCCAGTCCCATCTCCTGCCCTTCTTCCCCAGTCCTTTATCTCTGTGAAGTGGTGTTTTGTGCTTGTCTTGTGGGTCACACCCTTAGTGTCTTTCCTGTGATATTCAATCACCTTTTCTTCCTATGTTAGAGAGGCCAGATTCGTCTTCCCGGTATCGGTTGTCGTCTTGTTGGAAATACCTAGGTGAAGCTGCAGGGGTAAGACATGTACAGGCTGTAATGCGTATCTCCTCTCAGCTTTCAAAGGCTTCTGCGACCAGCAACTGTGGGGACGACTTGCAAGTTTCAAACTGCTCAGACCGGGAGCTGATTCAGCCTCTGGTGAGTCACTAAAAGCTCCTTGTCCCTTGGGTGTGGGCTTCATGTTCCTTTGGGAATGTGCAGCCAATTAATGCTATGCCCACCCCTTGCAGTCCAACTGCCCGACTCGGTAACTGCTAAGCAATGACCTTACAGCTGTGGCACAGGCCAGCAGTGTCATCCTGCGCTTAGCAGGTTCTGTCTGTGGGTGAGGTAATATCTGTGGAAAAGTAGGTCACTTAGAGCTGGGACTGTACTCAGATAATTGCAAAAAGGAAAATAATAAGCAATGTGAAAATTATGCTTTAAGGGACTCGGCAGCTTTTTTTGAGCGGAGTCTGTATGGCCGGGAGACCTGGCTCCTGAGGGTCCCAGAGGGAGAACATGCAGGAGGGTAGCCCTGAGACGGGGGGGAGATGCCCATCAGCATCTCTTCATCTCCACAGGAAAATGCCATTGCCATCTGCCAGTGGGAGCAGAGGCAGCATGGCCAGCAAATGGCTGAGAATATCATTATTTATCGGTGTTAGTACAAGCCTGTGTGTTGTTGGCAAGCGGCTGCTGCCTCAAACAATACCTTTTGTAGTGCTCGCTTGTGGGTGTGTGTGCACACAGGCACACAGGCTCCGTGCGTGCAGCCAAGTGCGAGGACCCCCAGAGACTCTGCCAGGAGGGAGAATTATCTCGGAGAGTGAATAGCTCGTGGGCAACTTGCAGGAGCTGACTTTCAGGAAAAACCTCAGGAAATCTGCAGCAGTATCAGAAATGAGAGCAGCAGAGGCTGGGGAAGATCTGCTGCTTGCTTTGGACGTACCACGTGTCACCCCTGCCTGCTGCGGTTGGTGGCATGGAAGCACGCACTGGTAGCGTGACAGAGCTCACTGCCCTGCGATCCCGCGACGTCCTCCCTGTGTGGCATTGCAGTCCCCTGGCCTCACAGGGAGAGTTTCCTTGGGGACCATCAGTGAAGGGAGCCTCTGCGCTGCACGTTCTCAGTGGCCAAGCCCGTAGGGAATCCTGATTTATTGAGCGCCCCTGTCTGCCGTCGTCCCAGCAGGTAGCTCTGCATAAACCACCTTGCCTGCCTGTGCCTCTGCACCTTGGGGGGGAGAGAGAGGAAACCCAACACGCTGCTGGTCAAGCCACTAACAGAGCCGTCTGTCTGTCTGCAGTACAGATATGACCCATGCTTGGATGCAGGCCTGAGTCTTCGTGTGGCCATCTCCTGTGTCCTGCAAACCTTTCTAATTGTTCCAATATCTAGTGCTACAAAAGACTTGCTGTCAGTGGGATGGCGAGTGTGGATTCCAAGCTGTGTTAGGATTTTGGTCTAATCTGTCAGGATGTCTGGTAAAACCTGCGCATGCTCATCAGGTAGTGATCCTTTTCTGCTTTCTTCTTTAGGACTTGGGTTTCCAGAGTCGGCTTTCTGAGCAGGTACTGGACGTGGGGGTTCTGTCTCCTGTTTTGGACAGCCCCACGTGCAAGGTAAGTGCTATATATGCGATCAGGGACCGATCTGTGAATAGGCAGGGTAAAATACTGTGTTGTGGTCCGATACAAGTGTAGGTAAATGGCTTTCCTGGGGGATGGTGGGAAGCAGAGTCTATTTTACTTTTTTCTTTGGTGAGTGTATTTGTCCTTTTCTTTCTCTTAAGCAGATGGAAAGGATTTGTGTAACAGACACGATAGCATAAATGGGAAGAAAAGGAGGTTAACTCCCTCTGACAGATTTTGGTATAGGGAAGCTTATTTTTAAGCATTTGATTGTCTTGCCTGCTTATGTGTAGGGGGGAAAATAGGCTCCTTTCAGTGAGTCTGTGGCATATGAAGGAGTGTGTGTAAGCATGCCCATGTCTGCTTCCTGTATCGTGTTAGCCTGGGACGTAGCTATGATCGGGCAGTTCTGACTGAAGAGGATTGCTGTGCATCTTGAGGTTTTATCCTTGTCTTCTCAGCATGTTACTGAGTTGGCTTCCTCAGCCCCGCGTTCCTATTGAGCCCTCTCAGCTACCCCTCTCCCACACCATCTCGGCTCATCAGTGTGTTGGCTGGAAGAGTGTGCCGCACAGCGAGGCGGAGGGTCAGGCTCCAGCTGGGGTTACTCAGCCTTGCTCTGATTGTAAGTGAGTTGATCAGCTGCACTGGAGGAGACCTTGAGTGGCAAACTCACCACCTGTCCAGCAGAGAGGAGCAATCCAGTTTGTAAGGTTGTGCCTGGAGAATACACCTGTCCTCTTGTGCCTAATAATGAGCACAATCAGATGTGAAGGGAAAACAAAACATATGCCTGCTGTGTTCTCCCCCTCTCCCTCTTGCTGCAGCATGATCATTGTGCATACAAATGTCTTGTTGGAGCAGCCACGTTTTGAGTTCATTACAGCCCTGTCTTGAGGAGAGAGGTGGATTTGAAATGATGCTCCCTGCAGAACTGCAGCTGCTCTTTTGTGTCAGCAGACAGAGGCTAGTCTGAAATGAGACTCTGGCACGTAGGGATGTCTTTACTTCCACGTAGTGAGCTTGCCTTGCTTTGAATATATTGGCAAAATATTCTGTTTTTAAAAAAAGACCACCTCTGTCAGCGACATGAGCACGGTATTGGAGGGTTTTGGTTAGTGTGTTTTGGCAGGAGCCATGGTAGCTTGCCGAGGCCGTGGGCTGCTTGCTGCTAGACCTGGCTTCTCTGCTGGCAGCGGGGAGGCTGCTCCTTTCACCCTTCACTTAACAGGCATTTCAAGTGCTGGCATCCTGCTTTGCTGGCACTGCTGCTGCGCTGAGGGTGACAGCGGCGAGGAGCTAGAAGCAGGCATGCGATCTAAGCTGCTGCGTGCTGGAGACCATGGAGATCCTCCTGCTGAGGTCCCTTGGGAACTGTGCTGTGCAGCACAGGGAGGAGACAGCCTGTTATCTGTCATCCTGCTTTCCTGCGGCCACAAGACTGGCTTTGTGTTGTGAGCGCGTGAGATTTCCTCTGTGGGATGCAGCCTGGCATTTAAGCAGGACAGAACACTAAGCTGCTTGCAGTACTGGGACTGCTGGGGATGCTGAGGCAACAGGAGGGGCTGGGCTCTATGGTAGTTTCACAGGCAAGGCTTAAAATCAGCCCTTGTTCCCTGCAGGCAGGTGCTGTCTTCACCTTCTCAAATGTGTCCAGAGACTCCTGCAGCCCCTGATTTCTGGGGAGGGACTGCCCTCCCGGGAAGGCGTGTTGGGCAGGAGTGCAGYGCTGGCCACATGCGTGGCCTCAGCAGCATTACCCTGTGACTGGCTATCCCTTTTCCCAGGAAGATCTGATTCTCCATTTGTCTGGCTTCTTTCCTTTCACAGGCAGTGGTGACGGAGCCCGTTCTGAGCCAGGAAACATTTGCTGAGCTCCTCGGTTCTCGGGAATTGAAGTCATTATTTACACTGGGGCAGGAGCGGGGCTGGGAGGGGGAGCTGCCTGGGAGAGCTCTGACCAGGCTGATGTGATGGAAGGTGACAGCACTTGCAGGGAATCCTTCTGCTGTTTGCTCCACTGAACATTTGCATAAATTATTGCTGTTTTAATTCTGTGTTATTTTGGCCCTGCTCCACAGTACACTCCTGCATGGCCAGGGCTGAGCTCACCTGCTGTTTCTGTGGTCCCCAAGAATTTACGAATGGGCTGCCCTTCTGGGGACCAGAAACCTCAGCAGGGAGGATGAGCCCTTACTGCTCTCTCACGTAGGGCTGACAGCTTGAAGAGGGAAGCTCTTCCCCTCCCCAGGCGAACTGCGCAGTGCGTGTTTGCGTGTGCCTACTGCAGGGACAGAGGTGCCTGGTAGCTGGCAGGTGGGAAAAGGAGCAGCTGACAATTTCATATTCAACTACTTGCTGTTCATATTTCAAGTATTTACTATGTCATAAGTAAGCCAACCGAAGTTGCTCAGTGCGTGTTACCAAGGGGGCTGGCTTCCTTAGCAGCACCCAGGCTGATGTGTTCTGGAGCGAGTAGTCGGAAACCCCTGGGTAGGTGCGGCCGCATGCATACTGCTCATCACGATCTGCCTGAGAACCAGGATGCGAGGCAGGACTGAGTCCTGTTGTGATTCCGGTCCCAGCCAATATATCTATCAATTTGCTTTGTGGCCACAGCACGCTATTTCACTTTCGTGTCTGTGACGTTCCTGTTTGGTTTAGGAGACTTTTTTTTGTCCTATGCTTTTCAGGGAGTTTAGTGTTACTTGGATATCCAAGATGATCTTCAGGGAAAAAACCCAACCTGTGTCCAGAGTGCTGAGTGCTGGCAGGGAGTTCATCTTCTGTATTGAAAAAGCAACCCCTGGACCGTAACCTAGCACAACCTGGAGAGCCGGGCTCCCAGGCCTCTCAGTTGTGCTGCTGGACCCATTCCCGCAAGGCGTTCCTGTGACATTTTGAGACCCTTGGTTACCTGTAGGAGAGGAGGCTGGCACACCCGGCTGGGCGTTCGGGAGCAGCCTGTGGGTGCTGTTTGTTCGGTGCTGATGTGCTGGACCAGAGCGGCGCTGCCCTTCAGCAGAACCACTGTAAGGTCCTGAGAGGCTTTGATGGTGAAGGAGCCAGCAAACTCCACACTGTTTGCTTTTACCTGCAGGCCCAGGAGCTGGGAGAAGAGGAAAAAGACCAGAGCAAAGCCAGTATAGAGGAAGAGCAAAGCAAAAGAACAAAAGCTGCTGAGAGGTATGGTACAAACAGTCAGAGCAACAAAGGAGGTGTAGACAGCTCTAGCTCCAGATGACTTTCCTGTCTTGTCCGCCCCTGCTTTGCTCTGGTCACTGTAACCTGTACAGGCATCCCCTGTAGAACACCCTGAGATGCTGCAGCTTCTCACAGGGTCTTTCCCACTAAACCTCTCGCTTCTCCTGCCACCTCCTTAGTACTGTCTCAGCAGATTTCCACTTTGTTTCAGCTTCTGGCTGGGTAGGCAGCAAAACCGCCTGCCTTTCATTCCTTGTGACTGCCCCAGATGTGGAGCTGACTTCTGTTTCCCTTACAGCTATCTGACTTTTCTCTAAGGCTCCGAAAGTCACACTCTTGCCAAGATGGTCTGAACCCGTTAACATTGTGTGTTGTGCCCTGTGGCTTTTAACCATGGAAGACTGAGCTGCTGGCCGTTGCCCGATGACAGACCTTTCTGGTTCCGAGACAGCCCCCCGTCTCGGTCAGCGCTGGTCCTGCTGGGCTGCCAGCTCTTCACTGGGCAGAGCCTGTAGCTGAAGGCTCCTGGGGCCAGCCTGGTGCCTGTTACTGGTGGTAGGAGAGTCCAGCTGCAGCGTGAATGGTTCTCTTCCGCTTCCTTCCRTAGAGGTGGCCTAGAGCAAGTCACTGGCTGACCAGGTGTAAGCATTAAGCTATTTTATATCCTGGTATGTGGACAACTCAAGTGCACCAGCTGTTACCCCAAGAGCAATGCTGGTTTCCAGACCCTTAGTTACTGCAAGGACTAGACTATCTAGGGGAGCTATTTTCAGCCTGTTTGTGGYAACTTTTTTAAAACAGTTGAAATATTGTGCTGAGCAGTGAGCTCCATGCTCTCTCGAGCCCCTCCCCTCCCTCTTTGAGAGCTGCAGCATGTGGCTTTTATAGATGAATCGTGTCAAAACTCTTAGCCTCTGCACAGAGTTACATATACTCTGGGGCACTGGGAACCAAGAAGTTGTTGCCTGTGCCAGGAAAACTTGTGAACAGAAGAAGCTGCAGTCCATCTTAATGACTGGCTGCGTGCGCTTGGGATTTGCAGCCTTGTTCTTAGAGGAGCTGTTCACGTGAAGGTCCCTGAAAATGTGTTCTGCCTGCAGAAATTGTCTCCTTATCACTTGGTACCTGCTTCCCAGCTGTGCATCCTCTCTTTCTCTCTGCCTGTAAAGCTAGCCCGTGCTTGCCTTGTCTCTCTTCTCTGTACTTCCAAGATGAAGTAGGACTGTAGATGTAAACATGCCTGCCAATATTTCCATCTGTAATTTGGACAACAGTGAGAGTATCGCTAATAGGGCTGACTTATCTTGGGGAAATTCTCTAAGGACTTGGAAAGAGAGGGGGATAATCCAGGGAAGGGATTCAGCATTTTGAGACTGACGCCCATTAAATCCTCAGCTGCCTGTTAGCCTGGCAGGGCTTGAGGTGGTGGGAATGCTCTGGAGCTTTGCTGTGCCTTTGGCAGCCCCACGTTGGACAAACGGGTCCCGTTGGCAGGCATGGCTTGGTGCCCATCTACGTCAGCTGCACATCCCGTCTTCCCTCTGTCTTGTCTACCTGCAGCAGCCACTAGAATCTGATCTGTGCTAATCTGGTCTTCTGTTACCTTTTTTTGTGCTGCAAAGTGAGAGGGATCAAAGTGCTTGCGAAACATCAGGAGAGAAGTGTTTTGCTTTAGAAAATCCCAATCAGGAGGAGGCCGCGGCCCAGGAGCCGGAGGAGGGATCGCTGGATAGCCTCATCAATCTGGAAGAGCTTGCTGCCCCGCAGAAAGCGTAAGGGCTTCAGTTAAGTCCCCGGTGTTGTAAGCATAACAGCTTTTGTCCTTTTGTTCCCCTTTGTGGTGTTGGAAGTTAGTGTGTGAAGTCAGCACGCTAGGAGATGCGGTTTGGTGGGCACAGCAGAGCTCGAGCATCTCCGTATGCAAATCCAAGCAGCTGCTTCGCTGGCAAGAGTGCCAAGTGAACAGTCTGTACTGGGGAGGGTGAGAACAGCAGCTCAGCCCTTGGGGTCTGTGGCACAGGACTCCGTGGTACGGAGAAAGAGCCGTTTGCTTTGTACTTGGAAAAGCCTCCCTCTTACCAGTGTCGCTAACAAGGCTGTAAGCATTCACCCTCCTTTGATAAATGCTTTCACACAGACTCCTGAGTTCACTTGCTGAGTGGTGCTGAGATTGGGGGGAAGAACAAAAACCCAACAAATCACCCCACTTTTACAGTCACTGGGAGCATTGGTTGCTTTGAGATAATAAGGTCAAGAGCGCAGGAGGGTAGAGCTCAGGTTCCCTGCTAAAGCCAGTGGTCGATTGCTGTACTAAATTGATGGTCTTTGCAGATATGTACCTGCAGTTCCACCGCGATAGAAGATCTCAGTAGAAGTGATTGTGCTGACTTTGCTTTCTGTGTCAAATGACAGATCAGCAGATGCAGTTGGAAAAAATAGGCAGTGCGTCTCAGGACAAAGTGGTGGCGAAGCAATCTTTGATGTGGAGACCAGCACAGTATCTCCCTTTTCTGTTAGGAATTGTGTTGAGTTGTGTAAATGTGTGCGTGTTGGCTGGATCTCTTTTTAAGCAAGAACTGGGGCAAAAGGAAGAACATGATAAAAAGGTGGAAGCGGCTGAACCGCTTTGCAGAGCGGCCTGATAAATGACACCTTCTGTAGGCATCTCTGCAGTAGGCCCAGAGCATGTAGCGTTTTGGGGGAGCACTAGTGAAGTGGGATTTTTCCAGAACCCAGCTACTCTTTCCTCTGTCTTGTTCTTTTTGCTRATGGCTGCATAAGTGACCTTTTCTCTTTTGACTCAAGGCTGCATTACTGGGGCTGTTATTTCCCTGATTCCTGGCAAAACAGAAGTCCCTCCGCCTTACGCCGGCAGTCTCAGAGCATGATGAGACCTTGCTGCTCCAGCTTTCACTAGCAAAGAATAAAAATTTTTTTCCTAGACTAATCTTCATTTTCCCCTCCTTCCCCTTCAGCCTCTCTCAGACCTTATAATTTTGCTGCTCTCTGTCTGAAAAAACTTAATTAGAAACAGATTGGTTTTGAATTTTTGGAACRCTTGGGGCTTTCTGTTGCCTAGAGCTGGCAAACTCCCAGCACACTTTAGATTGCAATTGCAGAAAAATACCTGGTCCATCAGAAGCGCGCTGCCAATCCCTGGGTTGGAAACAGGTACTGAT
Source organism: Phoebastria nigripes (assembly GCA_035582835.1). Classification (NCBI taxonomy): domain Eukaryota; kingdom Metazoa; phylum Chordata; class Aves; order Procellariiformes; family Diomedeidae; genus Phoebastria; species Phoebastria nigripes. The sequence continues at coordinate 1,246,251 of JAYKAV010001077.1, forward strand.
TGCATCTGCTTTTGTGCCTGGCAGCCCTAGCCAGGGCTTCCTAGCTACTAGTTCCTTCATGAAGTGAGACCGTGTYGCCCTCGCGAGGTGAGCTCTGCTGGGCCAAAATACGAGTTATTCAGGACCTGAGTGCTGCTAGGGCTGGGTTTAATAGTTTATCAGCCAGAGTTTCTCTGGGAGTCAATGAGAGGGCCCACCGGCGGTGCGTGGGGGCATGCCCAAGCTGTTACCTTGACAAAACAACAAGCAAGCTTGTCTTCTGCCTCTGCCCGCCACCCACCTACACTGCTGCTCCTCACCTCCCGTGAGCTGAGCAGCAAGGGCTCCGCAGCAGCCTGCGAGCGGCTGCAGTCTAGTGGGGATTCTGCATGTCCTTTCTCTTTGTCGACAGTGAAGCTCCTAGAGTAGGTGGCTCGGAGATTTTTGCTTTGGAGTTGATATTATCTGGGGGGGATGTTGCTGTTCCTTTCACGTTACTCTGTTTTCTGTCACCCTTTTGCCAAAGGAGCTTTCTCTTTTTGGTAGGCAACCTGAGAAGGAAATCAAACACGAGCAGTCCTTGAACCAGCCTAGTGAAGAATCCCTGGAGGGAATAGCCAAGGAGCTGGAGCTGGAGCTCGAGCAAGAGAAARTGCATTTATTGCAAGCAAAGAAGGAGAAAATTCAGCAATTCCAGGAGGAGATGAGGCAGCAGGAGGAAGAGGAAGCTCAGAAGCTTCATCAGCAAAAAGAAAAATCCCTCAGGTACTTTCCTCTTTTACTCCATCTCCCCGCTATTTCTCCTAGGAGCCTTTCCTAGCTGCGATTTCATTGCCGGTGGCAGCAGGCTTGTGCTGTTATAGGCCACCACCTTGAAAGTGGYGCTACTTTGCAGAGTTGCGGGCAAAGGAGGCAAGAACAGGGCTTTTGGGGAGGAGGAGTACGGGACTCTCTGCCTGGCACAGACAATCCTGTGCGTGAGGATCCGCACATCTTGAATAGTGGTCTGCTGTCAGTGCTGTAAATGCTTGAAGCAGATGTGTAGAGAGCACAGTCTGCCTCAGGAAAGCGCTCTTYGATACAGACAAGGGAGCATCTTCCCATGTCCTCCACGACGAGCTCTGATTCGATACACGTGCAGCTTTCAGAGCTCTGAACCTGTCTCTTATGGTTAACCTGGGAAGAGTTTCCACTTCAGTGCGTGGAGCTTTACCGCCTGGCAGACGTTCAAATCCTGGGCTAAATGGTAGTAACAGGACTGGAAATTGGAGCATTAGAGGAGATGAGGTTACCCCAGAGGAACTATCTGAAACTCTGCTACTGTATGTTTTACAGAGGGACTTCCAAACAAGACTTTAAGGAATAGGGCATGGATGTCTGTGTGAAACCCAGCCAGTGCATGAGGATCTAATAGCAATCCAGGGAGCGGAACAGCACTGGGAGCTGTGTCCTCTCCCTGGGGGGGATTTTTTTCTCAAGGCTTGTATTTTATTTCAGGTGGCCTTGATGCTTATGTTCTTAGCACACTGAGCCAGCCAGAAACAGTAACTTGACATGAAATGTCATGGGAATGCTGTCTCAGGTGCGAAGGAAGACACAGAAATCGCACCTGAAGGGGAAAATGTCTACGCAGTAATAAAGCAGTAGTAAAAAGGGTGTCGTATGAAAATACGAAGCTTACAGATGTACTAGTGCATCCAGGTACCTTGGCTGGGAGCCTGCTTTCATTTAATAGGAGTTGATTTCATTTACCTGGGGAAAAAAAAACCCTAGTGCCACCACCTATGATGATATAGTGCCTTTTAAAAATGCACCGCAGAAGTTTTGATGCTCAGGGTCTCCCGTGCCAGCAGCCAGATTCTGAAGGTATGGAGGAGGATTAATGGTCTGGAGCCCTGGAAATGCATCACTCGGGCAGGCACAGCTAGTGGGAGCAGCAGCTGATCTATAGGCCTTGGGGAGGTGGTTTGAAGATATTAAAGCCTCCTGAACCTCTTTTTTCTTTTTTTTTTTTTCTTTTTTTCCTGGCTGCTCATCTCTCAGGACTCTAAAAGAAGATTTGGCAAAGGTTTCTGAGGAGGAAGAGTTGCGTGTCAGAAAGGAAGAAACTGAGAGACTCTCAAAGCTGCGAGCCAAAATCACTTCAGAGACCGAGGCAGAGAAGGAGAAGATAAGGTGAAAAGTTTTGCTGCCATCCCTGGGGACCTAAACTCTGCTGGTTTGGGAGGGAAGCATCTTGCATGCCACCAGCAACCACTCAAAATGGAGGTACTAGCCCRCCTGAGCCTCCCACAGCTGGTACCCTGCCTTGGGAGTAAGTACGAGGCCCTGACTATGATGCTGTACGTGCTGGGCAGCCGTGTGTTGATAGAAGGTAAAACTGATGGACCTTCATGGTAACAGCTCTGCCGCCTCGGAGCTGATCCAGTTTTGCTAAATAGACATAGAGTACCTAAGTGTCCTGAGAGAGGTGTTGCTGTAATGTTGGACCAGACACACCTCTGGGGCATCTAAATGAAAGAAATGGCATCTGCAAGGATAGCTGCAGTCGGCAGTGTAGCTTGGTTTGAGTGGATGTCTCCGTCTAATGGCTATTAAGGCCTGTTAAAACAACTGGAGGAGGCAGAAAAGGCAGACACTGGAAAACTTACATTTTGCTATTTCTTTTTTACTTAGTTGACAGCTATGTCTCCACCTGACTGCTTTGCTGTTTATTTCCAAGGCCTTAGTTGATACGCTTGTGACTCTGCAGGCTGTGGTTCTTGGTTTCTTCTGGCTTGCGTGTCCTATCCTGTAGCAGTGTCGTCTGTCAGCTCTGGTTCCTAAATGGAGCCCAGCGGTAAAGTACCAAATYCTGACTTGCTTCTGTCTCTGTGGTCTTGTTGCAAACCTACCAGGGCAGAGCAAGAGGTCGCCCTGCAGAGACTAAGAGAAGAGTGGGAATCCCTGCAGGTAACCGAGAAGGAGAGCCTGGAGAAGAAGCAGCAGCTTGTTTTGGAGAAAATGAAGCTGGAAATAGAGGAAGCTCAGCAGAAGGAGATGATCGGGCTGGAACAAGAGAAGGAACAATTCCTGAGTGAGCTCAAGGAGAGATTAGACAGGGAAAAGAAGAAGGTGAGATGTTTATTGCCAGCTAGGGTCAGACCCATGCTGTTCATGCTGACCTGGCTTGCATTGCAATGCTAAAGCATTGAGATTAAATAACACCTGCATGTACTTTAATAATGACTGCCTTAAAACATAAAGGAAAGATGTTAGGCATGCTGTTAGAGGCATGATTGAGGTGGGGAGGAGTACTCCCCCAATTTTTATTACAATGGTGATTAAATAACAATTATTTAAATGGCCACATTGCATCTGAAGAAAATAAAGATCACTGTGTGTCTCTGCCAAGCTAAACCAAGCCGTTTTATCAGTTCAGAATACCTCTTTGGCTGCTGCTTTAGTCCTCTAAAGAGCTTGGGGAGTTCTGGAATGGAGGCAGTCCATAGTCCTTCCAGCACAGCATGACTGAGATCCATTGAGGAGGGAGGGAAAGCACACAGAGTAAAGGCACCTTGTATGTAATCCAGTTTGAAAGGGGTTTACCATGGTTCTTTTTTGACACTTATGGATAGATGTTAATTGCAAAAGCATCTTGTGCAGCACGTCCCCACAAACAGAGGTTTTCCAGCAGGCTGTCTTGCTCATGTTCCTGTAGGCAGTAGAAGAGCTAGAGAAACAGTTTGCAACTGAACTCCAGCAGCTGAAATCTGCAGCAGAAGAGAAGCATTGTAAGGTAAAAGACGGTGTCTTTAGAATGTAAATTGTTTTTTTCCCCACACTGCCACCAAAGGTGTCCAGGGAGGGTGGCATTAACTTTTTTTCTGCTTCCTCAATATGGTTCTGGTCTGGCTCAGCATTTGGACGTGCTCCAAGTAGGGGGTGGCGAGACTGCACACACTGGTCTTTGCCGTGGTGCTTGCTCTCTGTAGGAGGGCACTAAATGGATCTTGTCAGAAGGGTGACAAGTCTCTGTGGGTGGCTTTCATGGCAGGTCATTTCCAGCCTGCAAACCCAGATAGCAGAGGCACAGAGGAGCGAGGAGGCTCGGCTGCGTGACAGCTTGCAGAGAGCAGAGCAGAAAGTGCAGCAGAAAGCGTATCAAGTAACCAAATACGAACACGAGGCAAGTATTCATCTTGGATTGCTGAAGGTTCTTCACCCTCTGTCCTTGGATGCGTGGTGAGGTCTGAGAGGCCACGTCCCTGCCCAGGGGTGACAGTGGTGCCTTAGGGGAAAGGACACCCCTGCAGCATCTCACCTCGCCAGGGTGCTTGCTTTGTACTACCCAGGCCACAGCCTGATCCCACTTGCAAGGTACTCTGAACTTCAGTCCTTCTGCTCATGTGAGAGGCTGATCTCTCGGGGGGCCACCATAGTGCAATGCCGTAGTTCAGGGAAATGTCTTTCCGCGTTATCCCTGCAGCTCAGCGAGCTTATGAGAGAGAAACGCCAGGAAGTGGAAAAAGACCATGAGAGGAAAATGGAGAGGATGAAAGAGGAGCACCAGGAGGTTCTAGCACGGATTCAGGATCAGTATGAGGAGGAGGTACTGCTAGGGGAGAGCAGTGAATTTGGGAGGTGACTGTAGTGGCTCGCTCAATTGGGCTGTACCTGGGCTGGCACTGCTGCTTGCCAGACCTGTCTATCTCCAGCCACTCCTGGAACTGGAAAGCTCCTTTCTTCTAGGAGAACTGGGCATTGTTGCCATGGTGTAAAATGAATTTAGGCTGGGGTTATAAGGATAAACTGTCAAAATATTCTCTGTGCAGGCAACTTCCACATGCGTCTGTGGACTTCTGTACGAGAGAAGATGGTTCACGTTTTTGCAGGTGCCCATTCTGGAAAGCCTTCTGCCTCCCATTTTTGACTCTACAGTCAGCAGTGTGTGACAAAACCTTAGTTTCATGGGTTGTTTCTTCTTTCTTGAGCCATTCCCTTAACAACGTTGTCCCTGTAAGCAAGAGGTTTTAATTTGCTGAATCTGGTGTTTGCTCAGGAGCTGCTGTGTGATGCGCTGGCTTTCCGGAGGGTGTGTGTCCTGTGTGTGCGTGTTGGCTTGCTGGAGAACCCTGTGCTTCACTCRGCCACTTTTCTTGTTTGTGTTTTGCAACAAACAGGAGAGAAAGCAAAGAGCAGAGCTGTTTGAAGGCCTGCGAAGTGAGATGGCGCGCCTCCGACAGCTTCATGAAGCAGAGGTGAAAGCTCTGCAGGCAGAGCTGGATGAGCGGCTTACTGCATTGCAGCACAGGCACAGGGAGAAGGTGAGGAGAACACTTTCCCTAGCAGTTTGCTGTGACTTAGCTGCTTGGGGATGGCCTGGGTATGGTGACACCTCAATGTGCCTGCCACCCGCTGCAGCCCAGGGTGACACAAGTGGCAGGTCACATTTTCCCAGTTTTCATTGTTCCTCCGGGTGGCAGGGTTCTGCCTGGTGAGTGAGGAACTCGTGCCGTTCTCTCTTTAACTCACCATCTCTGTGCAGGAAAGAAAACTCCAGGATTCAGAAAACGAGCTTGAAATGCGCACAAAGAATGTCAAAGCCAGATCAGTGCAGCTCCTTAGCCAGGTGAGTCAGCCCYGTTGGGCTCGCAGAGCTGCTCCTCTGGCTGCCTCCTCGTGGGGGACTTTTCAGAAGTGCTCAGCCAGGGCTTTTGCTGCCATCCAAGTTACAGGTAAAGCTTCTGTCACAAGTCAGAGCAGGGCTAAGCGTTCCTAGTAGTACAGCCTCATGGCTGATGTTTGCGGTGAAAGTCAGTGCTCTGGGTTTGCTCAGTGCTTTGGGAGACAGTAAGTGGCTGTAAGTGACAGAGGGATCATAAAAGCCTTTCCAGGAAGCATGTCCTGCTCAGCATAAGTTCGGATTTTAGTCAATCCCTTCGTGATTTTTACCTCCTCTTCTCCCTGCTGCCGTGAAAAGGGAATGAGTGTTTCTAGATCTTGGGCAGCAGAGTGGGAGAAGGAAGCACTCCAAATGCTCCTGTGGAGCTGGCAAAAATCACTGGCTGATGCTCTTGCCTGCCAGATCTCTAAGTCCTGGCCGGTGCCAAGGGCTGTAGATAACCTTGCTTCTGTCAGCCCTTCCTTTCCAAGCAGCACTGGAGTGAGGAAGTAAAAAGGTGGCGAAATGCTGGAGGCAACCAGAAGCTTCACAAAAGCAAGATCCCGCAGAAGTGGCCGTGTGCCTTGAATACTCTCACAGCTGAGCAGGAAGGGGTATTCTTCCCACAGGAATGCAAATATTCCCAGCTTCTCACTTGAAGTCAAATAAAGGCAGGGGGTCTTGAGTGTGTATGTGGGGGGCAATAAAGCAAAACTGACAACAATCCTCAGGTGTTTTGAAATGGTCTTGAGGCTCAGGCCTGACCTCTGTACTTCAAGTGCTGCTCAGCGTCAGCAGTCTCCTCGCTCTGACACTCACCTACTTTCTCATCTGTATATAGGAGGAGTCTCTGAGAAAGAAAAGGCAACAGCTGCTGGATGAAGACAGACAGACGGAGCTAGAAAGAGATGTATGTATGTTTTAGCTCTGGAGAGGTGCTGTGCTGCTTTTCTTTTGGGGGTGAGGGGAGCACACTACAACTGTGGCTTTAAAAAAGCAAACTGTTGCTTCTAAACTGTGAGTCTGAAAATCCCTCCCTGCCTCAGCCTGGAGTGCCATCCTGCTGGGAGTTTGATTAGCTCTGAGCTGTTTCCCAAAAAGAAGAGACAGTCGTGTTCTTCCAGGATTGGCATGTGGTGTGTGCATTTGTAGCTCTGGGACCTCCTGTGAACTGTGCAAGTAGCAAGTCTCTTGCACGTTGTGTGCCTTTTGTTTTAGTTTTGGGGAAATTACTGTGAGGGATTTCTTGGTTTTCTTCTAGGAAGCTGCTTTAGCTTCTCAACTCCGCCTAGAGGAGAACAGGAAGGAGCATGCCAGCCTCCTTGAGTCCACCCGGCAACTGCGTAGGTCTCTTGAAGAGCTCCAGGACCAGAAAGCTGAGCTGGAGGCCCAGGTGGACTTGTTGCAGACCCGAAGCCAGAGGCTGCAGAAACGCATCGGGTGCGTGTATGAGAAATTTCCTCTAACGCCAAAAATCTACCCTATGCCCCTAACAGAAACCTCTCTAACCTAACCTGGACCTCTCCCTTACCTCTGAGCTTCTTGTGTGTTGGGCCACGTTCCTTCMGAATGCTAATGGTGGTTTTGCTGCATGTCGAGGGTATGGAGGTCCTGGGGTCTGTTTCCAGATCTATTAATAACTCGCTGTGTAAATTTGTCCCTTTGCCTCTGCTTGTCGCGTTAATTTGTCTTCTCCACATCTGTCTTGTGAGGTTAATAAGGTGCTTTGAGAGGGGCATCGAAATGCAAAGAAAAGATTTTCCTAAGATAGCTGAGCTTCTGGGTAAGGGTGCGAAGCAATGTTTCCCTGCCCAGCCAGGGGTTGTGTTTGACGTCACACCACAGGCCCGATACAGGTGTTGTCTTGCACGTCTGTGGCCCTTTCCCTCCTGGAAACTGGAGGTCACTTTGGACACCGTTGCAGCTAGATTACTGGTGTAATCAAGTGCTGCCACTGTTGCCTTTTCTTGGGGCAGTGAGCTGGAGGCAGCTGTCAGGAGCAAACAGGAGACTTTGAAAGAACTGGAGGCAGAAGAAAGTGTGGAATCTCCAAGAAGGAAAGCTGAGCTCCATGTTGAAGACCTGAGAGAAACTATTCAAGCTGTGAGTAAAGCAGACTGTGAAGGTGTTTGCCTTGTGAGAGCTGAGGCTGTAACTCCCTTGAAAATCCCAGCTTTTGTTCCTTCTGTGTGAACTCGTTTGAGATGCAGCGATGCATTTTTTTTTTTTTCTTCGCCAGGGGACATCAATATGTTTAGTAGTATTTGTTGATTTCTGTCTGTTATTACTGGGGGGAATGGAGTGTCGGGTACTTGGGTGCCCTTGGAGTCAAAAGCAGGGCTTGAGTCAGGGACAGAAATGTCTTTGTTACTTTTTAAAAGTGACATAAAGAACATCCCTGGCACTGGTCTTGGATCTGGGCAATACCATGGTGATGTCATTCCGAATTTTTGCTCCTAATTGGATTCTTATGGGATCCTGGGGTTCTGTTTCCCCTACATATTTCTTAGTTTTTGAAACGTTTCAACTCCTCAGCACTCGTCCAGAGAGCCTGCTTCCCCACCCTCTCAAAGCCATGAGGACAGCGACTTGCAGTTTGATCAGTGAGTATCTGTGTGCCAGCCACTTCTGGAAAACGTTTTTGCTTTGGTTTTACAAGCAAATGGTTTTGCATGGGTTTACGTGCATTGCACTGACAATCCGTTTTTGGGGAGGGTGCTGTGTGAGGCTTGCAGGATGGCACCGCCAGCGCAAAGCCAGGAGCATGCCTGTCTCTTTCACGTAGTGTCCGGAGCTACATCTCTGCAGAAGGGATCTCCATCAGGAATGCCAAGGAGTTCCTGGTGCGCCAGACCCGCTCCATGAGGAAGAGGCACATGGCACTGAAAGCTGCAAAGCAGCAGTGGCGCCAAGATATGCAGAAAGCACAGGAGGTGGTGCTGGATCCTGACAGCTCCCAGCTCCTGGAGGGCGTGCGCAAGAACCTGGAAGAGGTGAGCCGCTGAGCGCTGCTTGTGTTCAGATGTCAGGCATCGTGGCTGCACAAATGAATCCACAGCCCTGGGATCGATTCCTGGCTCTGCCAGTGCAGTGTCAGGCAGCTGTGGGTGTTCAGTCCTCCTGGAAATCAGATCTTGCAGGTTTCCTTATGTTAGATATGCAGCGTTCGTCCCTGCTTGTGCCTTCCTCATCATAACACAAGGGGTTAGAGTCCTTCCCTTCTCAGGCTGGCTGTAGATTACTTCAGGGAGGCGAAGGGAGCTGTTCAGGAATACAGTGCCAATGCAGTGTCTGAGGAACGGGCTTAATGAGAATCTAACTTAGGCTTTGGATCGCGGTGATGTTACTGTGCATCTGATGAGCGGCCGAGAGGGCCTGTGTGTGCATGCATGCATAGCCCACAGCTAACGGAGCATTGCACGGTAGAATAGTTGCAGTTCTGTTTCGCTGTGTGTGCTTTGGACTAGGAAGGCTCTATGAAGCAGTCACTGCAGTGCAGCCAGTGCTCAGTAGCTTGCTAGATTCCAGGAGCTTGATCGTTAGTTGGAGCTCTTGGGACCTTAAAAATGGAGAAAGCGTTTGGTAGCGAAAGAGGGATTCCCGTGACATGCAAATCCCATAACACACTTTTTCCTCATAGCAAAGGAAGTGACAGGTATCCATCCCATCAGTAGGTACGAAYCTGTGGTTGTAGCTCTATAGTGATTTCACCCTTGCTTGGAAAAGGGTTCTCGAGTACTCGCCAGCTCTGCTGATATGCCAGCCAAAGACAGGGAAGATCGTAGTTTCCTTCACTGATGATAAAAGCACTTACGTTTGCAGAACCACAGCTGTTGACCCTGTTGGATGCAGGGTTTGGAAGTGATACCTCCTTTTCCTTGGGGTGAACTTGCTTTGAGGCATGTGCTCTGCCCTCTGTACACTCCCCTTCCCATGCTCCCGAAGGCTTGGGAGCAGTTTAACTCCAGCAGCATGATTTCCTGTGCTGAGTAGAAGTGAGATAATGAAAGTCACCATGACCACTAACGTAGATTGTTTCCTGTCATTCTTGTTTAATTTTCCTCCTTGGCTTGGCTGTTGATCCACTGCAGGAAGCAAAGCAGTTGGACAAGATGAAGTCGGCTATGCGGAAAGGACAGGTGCTGCTGAAGAAGAAAGAAGAGAAACTAAGCCAGTTGGAGTCCTCCCTGCTGGAGGAGGTAACCACCAGCACCACTGTTGCTTGTGCCTGCCCAGCTGCACTCCCACCCTGCCCAGAGCTCTTGGCCTCCTCCCCTAGGCTGAAGTCTCTGCAGGGCTTTTGGTCCCTGCGAGGGCTGTTAGCTGCTGGCCGAAGACTGGCGTTTGCCAGCAGAGCTGGATTTTAGAAACACATTCTCTGAGAGCAGAATGGTGTGTCTGTCTGAGAACGGTGGGAGAGAGGAGGCTAGTCACAAAGTTGGAGAGAATGACAAACTTAATTGAACTATGACTCGTTAGGTCTGCAGCCAACAGGACAAATGTGGGCTGGGGTTTGGGATGGAGAGTTTCTTCTACGGTGGCAGCTTGCCAGGCAGGGCTGCTGGYGGCAGGGATGGACTTGGGTGGAGAAAACCTGCCGAGTGCACTGGCTTGCGAGAAGCTTGTTTGGTAGGCCAGAAACAAATCGCTGTTAACACCGATATGCTGAAGCATCCTACAATATAAACTAAAACCTCACATCAGAATGGTTAGAGGTTTTATTAACTGTGTATATCTTGGTCAAGGTGGCAAACACTGTGCCTTCCCTCTGCTGATGACATCTGGACTCACTGTTAAGCGTGTGGCTGCAGAATGGATACAGAAAGCAGCCTGAAAGCCGCATGACTTGACCCTAGAGAAAACAAGGGCAGGTCCCCTCGTGTGAGCTAGGATCGAGTCTGCTTTCCTGACCAAGGCAAGCCTTGGAATCTGTTCAGCTCTGCCTGGGACCACGTGGCCTTAGGCAGGGTAGCAGCAGATGCAAGAGCACGGGACCTTTGATGGTCAAGCACTTGTCCTTGGTGCGGAGAGAGAACCCAGCCCGTGCAAGAGTTTTGAGGCCTATTTAAAGCACAAAACGCTTTTGACTTCTGCCTCGAAGGGCCCGTTCACATGGCTGTTAGATTTGGCCTCTAGTGCGTGCACGTGCTCCTTCCGGAGACCAGGCAGTCTCTTGACTTTCAGATTTTGCTGTCAGGGACTGAAGATGGGTCTGCCTTCACTTGGCCTATGCCTGTCTGTGCAGTCCAGCCTGTGTAGACTAGCTGTAGGCAGTATTCCAGCGGCTTTTATGTTTCAGGGACGGAACAGCAYGTTTTATTTGCATTGTTTTCCTTCTTTTGACCAGCTTTCAGATGAAGATACGCTGAAGAGTGCTGCGTGCAAGAAGATGGTGACTTTTGATCTCAGCAACTCTGAGGACACAAACAGCACATCCAGTGTAAACCTATGTCAGCCTAAATGTAAGTGCCTGCCTGGCTTGATATGCTGTGCCCAATGTATGACGCTTTAGACCTAGTTCTGGCTTTCCCTCTCGCCTCTCTGATGTACCTTCTGTTGTTCTCACTTGTGCTCGTTAGCGTCTAAGGCAGGTCTGCTATCCGTGACTGGGACCGCTCTGTATAGAACATTTTATTTGAAAAACTTATTTCCTGCCTGTCGTGGCAGATGAGAGGGATGGAATCTGTGTGTGAACTTGCCTTAAATCTCTACCTTTGTTTTTAGAGGGGATTATAAAATCTGGCTTCAGCTCTTCCCTCTGCTGTCGCAGAGCTGTATTGCTCTTCTGCAGGTGTCCGGGCTTCCTCTTCCTCACATCTCTGGCAGGAGAGGCTGCCGCAATTCCCTCTGTCTGCTGCTTGTGCTTTTGCGTTTGCCTTCAGTTGCCTGTAACTGGAGTTGTGCAGGTGGGAAGAAGGGCTCCCCGTAAACAGCCAGGAAGGCAGGAGGGTTGTGTTGCTTGCAGAAAGGCTGGCAAGGCTGAAGCGTAAAGAAAATTTGGAAAACTTCCCTATGGCAACAGACTGACAATCTGTCCAGTCTGGGATYGTCTCTCTGACCCTGATCATAAAATATCTGCAGGCACACATGAAACTTAAGGGTTTTCTCTCACCAGAAGATGAGAGCCCTTGTCTCAGCACAGTCCTATTGGTCCTACCTCCAGCCTGGCTGGTGGCCTAGAGAGCTTTGCTTTTTATGAGCATGTGAAGCGTAACGAATGCATTCTGCCTCCTGCTCAGTTTGTGTGTGGTGAGACCATTGAAGTAAAGCATGATTGCCTGTGCCAGGGTCTCGTCTGAGAGGCAGGGTGCAGTACTGGGGGTTTCAGCACGGGGGGCTGCAGCTCTTGAAAGGTCGGGCCATTTGCGAGGGAATCGCCATTATGTTAATGGCTGCATGGTACACAGGGTACAGTAGAACTCAGAGGGGTGGAGCAGGGAGGTGAACCGCACGCACTAATGCATATCCAGGCTTGTCCTGCAGGTCCCGTTCTTGCAGCATTGGAGGATCTTGTCCTTGCTATCTTGTTTCTCCTCCACGTCGCGCCCAAGCAGCCTCCGAGGCACAAATCCTCGTTGTCAGTCTATATCTCCTCTGTTGGCTGCAAAGCCAGGTTTTTGCCTCTATATCCCACTTAGCACACGCCGATCAAACTYGTCTCGGAGCGCAACACGCAGTGGAAAGCGAGCCTCCTGCCAGGGAGGCAGCATCCCCCTTGCCTTCCCAGTGATCCCTTTTTTTCCCCTCTCTTCTGCCAGTTGATTTGAGAACCGACTTACGGCCTGCCCCCCAGCTGGACAAGATCCAGTACTTGACAGACTCTCTGCGGCATATCACTAGCGAACTGAACGGGGCCCTCGGCATCCTGGGCTCTCTGAACAATCGCCAGTCTCCACTCTTCACCTCGACGCCCTGCGACGGCGTCCCTCTTTCTACGTATGCCTCCTTGGCAGGACTCCAGGCAGGTGCCTCCCTCGTGCCCCCCGCMGGGGTGTCTCTGGTAGACCAGTGGGCCTGGAGCACGGGGCTGAGCTCTAGTCGCTCCCTCGCAGCTGGACAGTCAGTGGACAGCATCCTGGCAGAGAAATGGCACAAGTATTTCCCAGGTAGGTCTCCTCTTAATCCATCTGCTTGCTTGCCTAGGACTTTTGATTTCACAGCCCTGCAGGTTCCTAACCGGCTCGCCCTTCCGATGCTGGTAAGGCCAGATCCACTGGTGCTGCTGATAGGAAGGGTGCTAACGAGAGAGGGAATGAGAACCTCATTCCAGCAAGTGCAGTACGTGGCCGATCTTGTCATCCTGCTTCTGGAGCAGTTCAGCCTTTAATATACGCCCAAGAAAGCAGTTGTTACTAAAGCAGGGAGCAAAAGAGGAGACAGCCCTGCTTCACTGGAAGCCTCCTGTGAATTGCAGATAGGGTTCACCATCTCGGTTTCCTTAACACTGTGTCCTCGGCAGGTGGTTCAGCTTGCAAGGACAGTGTGTCCATAGTACAAGAAAGCAAATGCACCCAGATGTAAAGACTATAGATTTTTCTGGGGCCTGTATTTAATGTCTGTTTTCCAGGTGGGTTCCCGTCTCTCAGTGGAAGTTCCAAGCCTCTGGACAACAAGCTGGGATACGTATCTGCAGAGTAAGGGTCTTTTTCCTTGAGTTGTTATTTCATTGTGCTGCTTTTACTCCTCTGGAATGATTTATAGGTCACACTTCACATGACAAGTAGATCATAAGCTACGTATTAAGTAGACAAGTTAGATACTAGTAGTTATTCACTGCCCTATGCTTGGCACTGCCTTGTCGCTGCCATCATAGCTGTGCTGATAACCCTCATTCCAGGACCAGGGTCCAAGGGTGCCGGTACTGGGCCACGCCGGCTCTGCCGTGACAGGCGATGCTGCGTGGGTGGATGGAGTGGAGGCTGCCACCCAAACCTTTCTGATGCTATACAGATGAAAAGGAGGACAGCACCCTGATCGTGCAGCTTTCCTCTACGATGTGGTTGGGCAGAGGGCTTTGAGCCAAGAGGAGGTTGCTTTTTGTTAACCGTGGCTCTTCCTGTAGCAGCCCATCATTTTCTTTGTCATTGCTGGGATTGTTTCTGCCTAGACCTCTCTTTCYCACTTGCACTGTCTCTTTCTCTCATGCAACAGCGAGCAAATGCGGCTGTTCCAGCACTCCCAGTTCCAGAGCCGCGAGTCAGACAAGATGAGCATTCAAGGAATGATTGAGACCAACAAGAAATGGCTAGAAGACTTCAAGAGGGATTCAAAAGYGTATCCTTTGCCTGGGTCTGGTCTTTAATTGCACTCCAGCTTCCTGCAGCAGGTAGGAGGAGACAGCAGGAGGTGAGTGAATCAGGAGCACTAAAGCGTTGAACAGCAGTTTCAARGCCTTAGCCTCTCTTTTAGTGTCCGGTTCTGCAAAGGAATACGATGTTTAGCAGTTAGAGCATGAGTGACCTGTTTGCTCTTCTTTGAGCTGTACTTGACCGAGAAAGTCTCTTCTCTTTCCCCAGTGGTGTTGTGATGCTCTTTAGGGCCACTGCTCTGCTGTGGTACACAGCAGTTGGAGCTGGTAATGTGAGAAGTTAAAAAATTAACCAGAGRGTGCAGAATGGAGGAGGCAGCAGGGGCCTAGTCTTGGAGGCCGACTTCTGGTGCCATTGATACAGCCCCAGCCACATCGGCGACTTCACTACGGGCAGTCCCTGCTGCGCAGCCCGGGATGAGGGAGCAGCGTCTCTGTGAGCCGAGGGTGCCTGGAGACGTGTGGACCTGGCACGTGGAGCGGCCGCGTGGCTGGGCAGGGAGGGCTGGGGCTCCCCGGCGGAGCTCTCCCTCCAGCTCAGTTTTGAGGCACGTCGTAGCCCGCGGTTGGATCAAATGAGGGAGACGTCTCAGCGCTATTAGCGGGGATGTTTCCAGGTTTGTGTTGTAACAGCATGATGCTGGGGCTGTCAGTATCTCCTCTGCGGTGTACATTGATACAGCAGCAAATCCCTCAGGCCTCCGATAGCACACGCTGTCCTGAGCACGGTGCTCCTTTGAATTCCCTAATCCCCCTTTAATTCCATTTGACTTGGATGCAGCAGGCTAAATACAGCACGTGTGTGCAAGGCTGGCTCCTGCCCCCCAGTACCTGTCCTCTCTGCTGGCTGGGCTTATGCGTGCTAATCCCTCCTGTAAGCCAGGCTTTTCCTTCACCCAGCTGCCAGATCTCTCTTCCCAGGTGCACAGAAGCCCCCTGCCAGCAGCCCCAGCCTACTTCAGCTAGGACTGGATGAAAACAGACAAATTAAAGTGTACCACTACTAAAAGGTGGGACTTGGCTCTGGAGAGACGGTGGCCGGGGCCCGTGCGGTCTCCCTAACGATTCGTTGCGTTTCAGTGATGCCCAGCCATCTCCGTTGTGTCTTTGTGCTGTGCCCTTGAAATAAAGTCTCTTTACAAGAGAGTGGAGGAAGGAGGAAGGGAACTTCCCAGGTGGATTCTTCTAATCCTGTAATGTGTCAAATATACTTTATAGACTGTTTAATCCAGTGGTGAAATATCAGGGCTTCAATAAATCAAGAGTTCTCTCATTAGTATTCTAGCGATCGTGAGCCAGACCTGTGAATCATGGAGGACTTTGAGTAACTGGTCAAGGGGGAGGA
This sequence comes from Phoebastria nigripes, assembly GCA_035582835.1. Classification (NCBI taxonomy): domain Eukaryota; kingdom Metazoa; phylum Chordata; class Aves; order Procellariiformes; family Diomedeidae; genus Phoebastria; species Phoebastria nigripes. Next base: position 1,261,527 of record JAYKAV010001077.1, read on the forward strand.
TGTGAATCCAGCCGAGACTCTGCTAGAGGAAATGTGTCAGGAAACGAGCCCACGCTGATGCCCAGCAAATGCTTAATTGCAGGTGGGCCAAGTCGTCTGGCCTCTGGCACGTGTGCGAGCAGGGGAGAATGAACAGCGAAATGGCTGTAGAGTCTGGGGACAGAATCGGGGAACGGCGGACTCGGACCCTCGGGAAAAGTTCCTCTCTTTTTGGGGTGGAAGCAATAGGAACTAAACCAGGAGTGGCTTTTCACGGCAGACCTGGGAAAGCGCTCCCCGCTTCCTCTTTCTGCCACGCTGGCCAGAGCTGCGCAGCATAGCTGTGCTGTGGGAGCTCTTTCCCTGCGTTACAAATGTGCCGACGGCAACACGGAGCAGGGATGGCAAGAGAAGAGCGCGGGGCGGTGTTTGCTGGTGCAGGCGCCGTTAAGGAACACAGCCTAGTGTGAATGTTGAGACCAAGCCCCACCTGCGTCCTTCCGTGCCCTGGGGAGAGGGATCCGGAGCTCAGCTCAGCAGCTGGGGTCTCCTTCCACACAGCAGGGCTGGGGAGGCAGACCCCAGCCCTCGGTGCCCAGCCTGGAGCCCGGCCTTGCTGCTCCTGCAGCAGCTCTGCTGGGCTCCTGGGAGAGCGGGTCTCACGAGACCGTGAAGCCGGCTCTGCGTGGCTGGAAACCTGGCTGAGGTGTTGGGATGCATGGCTCTCAGACCTCAGCTGCGAGACGGCGGCTCGTTGCTTTGCTCGCCGGGTGGCTGCAGTGGTGCTCCTCTGGAGAGGCTGTATCCAGAACACGTCACCACCCCGCTGGGATGCGCGGAGCTGGGAGGGGGCAGATGGTGCTGCTCTAACCAACGGGGAGAAGTCAGGCGAGGTTTTCGTACTGCTGAGTGGGAAATGTGGTATTCGGTTGTCTTTGTCAGTATTTTGTCCAAGCTGACTTTAAATATTTTATGCTTTAAAAAATGCTGAACCGCTTGCCGTTTTGTCTGATGAAGAAGTCTGCGTTTCAAGGGATCCCATCTGTGAGAAATCATCTTCAAAGCCGTTCTCTCTAGAGACGGCTGATGCAGGGAGGGTGGAAAAGCTGCTGCTCTGCACCCTCTCGTGCTGTTCGTGTTCCTCGGTGTGGCTAATGATGTGCAGCAGAGTAAAGCAGAACCCCCTCCTGCTTTGCTTCCCGGGTGTTGTGTACTGGCACAACACYGCAACAGCTCACACTGTGAGCGTGGCAGGGGAATGTTTACATGCAAATAGAAATATATTTTTGATTAACATCTTTTCAAAACTCTTAAGAATGTCTGTATGTATTTTTTTTGCTGATTTTCTTAAAATTTTTTTAATTACTTGGCCGGCCTTTGTGCTAGGACAGCTTGATCCTCTGGTCAGGTCCATGTTCTCCACCTTCTGCTTGCTAACGAAGCACAGGGCAGTCCTTCTGCAGGCACTGCCAGTAGAGAACATCTCACTGGTGTCCTTGCTGGGGAAATCCTAGCTAGCTCCTACTGGCTCTGGCTGCATGGGGAGCCCTCAGATGCCCACAGGGAGCGGCAGCTGCCCAGAGGAGTCCCTTTGTAGGAAGGGATGGATCAAAATCCCCCAAAAGGCTTCCCGTCTACTGTCGGATTGCACCAATCCCTGGCTGTAGGGATTTTGCTTTTAGTTTCCTGGCTATTGGTGGCAGGCATGGCAGTCCTTCCAGTTCGGTGTTTGAGAAGGGACCCTACGGTTCTGGCTTTCTGTAGCATGGGGAGGCTGTCAGCGTGGTGGATGCTGCGCCCAAAGCCGCATCGCTGAGTCCAGCCTGTGTGTTTGGAGAAGCGTGTGTTAGTAGTGCGGAGAAACGCCTGTTTTCTTAGCAATAACTTGGTTTGAAACGTGTTCCTTTTTCCTGTTAAAACCGTGATAGCAGCTGTATCTGGTTTTGTACGCAAATTAAATCAACATGAGCCTGTTTTGTATGATGGTGATGTTTGTAGCTCTTTTTTTTTTTTTTTTTTTTTTTTTTTTTTTTTTCTTGTTGAGACGTCTTGTTGTAGCTCTAGTTATCCAGTTTGTTCTTGCCTTTCACATCTTCCCCTCGCTTGTCTCCGGGCTGTTTCATGTTTTGTCTTGTCAAGGTCACTTCTGGCAGTTTCCAAGACCACTTCAGCTCACTGTGGCTTTATTACCATTATTCTATTAAGTATCTGGCCAGGGTAGCAAATGTAGGGGCAGATAGAAAGCTACAAACCAAAACTACAAAAGCAATTCTTCASGGGGCTTTCAGCCAGCAGGACAGCTTTTCATGGGCTCATCTCCTGCCCTTTTCATAAAACTGTCATCCAGTCTCGTTACAATGGTTGTCTCGCTCTGGAGCTTTGTGCCAAGGTTGGAGGACGGGCTGTGTGCAGGAAGAGCCCAAGGCTGGCTCAGCTGGGCGCCCAGGGAGGGGCTGCCTTGTGGGGTGGGCAAAGACGCTCGGGTCTCTGCCGAAGCAGGTGGGGAATTCTCTCTGGGAAATGGGGAGAGCTGTGTTGCACTGGCGGGGAACAGGGCTTCGCCCCAGAGCTTCTTTCCRGCAACTTGGGATGTGTTAAAATTGGCCAACTCTGCAGATTGGCTGTTGCTACTGATTTCTCCGTGTATTTCGGAGCAGCCGTGAATTTTCCCCCAAGTGGTGTTAGGTGCTGCTGCTGCAGCAGTGTGCTTGCTGGAGTCCTGCCGGCGGGATCGCTGAACAACGCTCTCGCCAGAARTCAGGCAGGATTGGTGATGTGCTGTTCTCTCCTCATGGCTTGTTCCTTTCCCCTTCTCACCTCCTTCCAGCAGCCCTGGGACACACGTAGCAGCCCTTCTAGGCTGTGCGTGTTTGCTCCTTTGGGATTTTTCCCTTTAAGGTAGGCTCTCCTGGAAGGCTCAGCTTGTCCTGTGTCTCCAAGCACCGCAGCGAYGGCTGCCTCTGTCCAATGGGGCATTTGCCACATGTGTCCTGGCTGGGGACGCTCCAGTGCTGAGAGGCTGCAGATGGGTAACACGGCCGGCGACAGCAATGGTGGGGAGAGGGGAGGTTCAACACCTGCCCTAATTTTTCCGGCTCCGATTCTTCTGCACGGTGCATCGCTCRCTGGAAAGCCTAGGTTCAGATGGATGGGGATGTGGGGATGCTGGGTGATCATACCATGATTGGAGCTACTGGTGCTACATAAGACAAAGCCAAATGTGGTGGGAGGATGCATGAGGCACACGGACACGTGCAGGGGCTGGCATCCCGCTGCGCACAGTTGTGCTCTGCCTGTGGAGGGAGGGCTGGAAAGGAAGGAGCGCGGTTGCTGCTGTACATGCTGGGGAGAGGAAAGCTGTTGGAGCCAGAGGACTGAGGCACAGGAAGAACAGTATGTGGATCAGCTGGTCATGCAGCAGTGGAGGCTGATAGTTAGAGGCGCATCCTTAAAAACAAAACACAAGCCACCACCAAACCTTGAATCACCCCAGTTCTTGCTGTGCATGATCTGCACTTGCGTGTCTCTGCCTGCTGGAGAGCTGCGATAAGAACTACTGGAGGAGGTCTCTGATGGCAACTCACATTGTCCAGGTAGGCACTTCTGGGGACAGGTCGCCTGCCCCGCTCCTGAGGCAGCCGCTGTGCAAAGAGCACAGGGCGGCTCTGAGAAATCTGAAGTCCCATCTGAACTGTAGCTGCCTTCTGGGTGTGGGAGGCTTCGCTGTAATCCCGCTGAGAAGCAGTCCTGAGCGGAGGAGGTCTGCCCTGGCTCACGGGTCTGAGGTGTGGGATGTGTGCACGCGTGTCTGTGCGCACTGGCCTGCGTACGTACGTAGAGAAGAGGATTTGCTTTTCCTGGAATGCCAGTACTATATATGTTGGAGAAACTCGGCGATTAGAAGAGCAAAAGGACAGCGCACGATTACTCTGCCAAGATGAACGTGAGCTGTAAGCTCATTAAGGGGCTTGGAGTCTGCCTGCCAGAGAAGGGGCAGTTCAGTCCCTGGCTATTCGGAGACCACTGCGCRTCGCTCCCAGAGCTTTGACTTCCCGGAACGGAGGGAGCCCCTCGGAGACCCCAGCCATGCTGGCGACCCTGATGACAGCACTGTTTTTTGTGGTGAGAGCATTTGGACAGGTGAGTCTGGGCTGGCCTGGCAGCAGGTAGGATTTAATGTTTTCCACTTCATTTCTGGAAGCGTGTGGGTTATTTCATTCGAGAAGGTGGGGAGCAGTGGGGAACGTGGGCTTGGCCGTTCTTGCGGGCTGGGGCTGCCCCAGGCTCCTGCTCCRGCACAGCCGTGGCTGTGCCGTGAACCCCTGCAGCGGTGCGCAGCCCAGCGGGTCCGCTCGTCCTCAGCAAGTTGCCCGTGGCGTTGGCTTGGGAGCACGTTTGAGTTTTTGTCACYGTAGCGTTAGCAGGTTTATCAGCAGCTTTGCAGAGGGCGGTTCCCTGTTGTGCCCGTGCATGCAGGAAGCGAGTGCAGGTACTTGGGCTTCCCAGTCTGGCGAGTGAGTGCTGCAAACGTGCACGCCAAGTCTCGGAGCTCTTTGGGTTGGGGAGGAAGGAAAACCCTCCCCTGCTAGGGCTGCTCTCCGTTGGGGAGAGGAAAAGAAGTGGGCAGGTTTGCTGGGCTGGCCGTGGGCTGCGTCACCAGCCTGGCTGACTCTTTGAGGACAGCTAGTCGTYCTGGCCCCGCTGACCGTGCCTCTGGCTTTTGTAGCTCCTTCCCCAGGGCCAATGCCTGCGGGTCCCACAGCACTGCGCAGCAGCCTGCCCTGGCCCTGCTGCGTGGCGTGGGATGCAGGGGGAAGCGGCTGTCCCGGCGTCAGGGTGCGAGCCCGCAGCAGCGCTCCGAGCCCTGCGTCCTGCCTCTCCTGCAGCCTCGAGACCAGCTCCTGCCCTCTGCAACTCCCTGTCCCCAGAACTACCTCGGGGCAGGGAGAGGAGGCAGAGGTCTCAATGGCGGGCATCGCCTTCCGTGCCTCTCTAAACCAGGCCACCCTGGGCAGGAGGGCCGGGCCACCCATACTTCATGCAGAGCCACGTGGCCTCAGCCTTGCYCGTGAGCTCTGCAGCCCCGCTACCTCAAGATGAGGCTCGCTCATCGGCGTGGTGCCAGGAAGACGTGCCCAGCATCACCGCAGCTGGCAAGGCCACCAGGGGCTGTGCTCGCTGGCGATGCGTGTGGAGGAGCAGCTCTTTCTGTTGCTCCTCCGCTTCCCTCCTGTCCTCTTACCTGCTGCGATTCCTTCCCGTGTCCAGCTCGGGAGCAGCCTGTTCCACGAAGAGCCCCTGCCGTACCTCGTGTACCAGCCCCTGCCCTGGCAGATCCAGTGTGTGACGCAGAGCCGCCGCACCAGCCGGGACAGCGAGGTGAGGGCTGGYTTCTTCGCGGGCAGTCAGCCGTGGCGACTGGCTGGGGGAGAGGGCAGTGCCTGGTGCAGACGGAGCAGCACGCGTCTGTCAGCCAAGCGGGCTGCTCGGAGCAGAAGGCTTGGGCAAGGGGGAGGGATTTTTTTTCCCTTGAAAGACAGAAAATAGGGTAATGCCAGGAGGCAGGATAAGCTGAAAAATGTAGGGAATGTATTTGTAGACAAATTCGAGCTTATTCTGAGGAATGAAAATATCCCCTAGCAGACCTGACGTCCCAGGTGCTGCAGCATCGCGGGGGTAGGAGCTGGAGTCGAGGAAATAAACCCAGCAAGTCTGGCTCCACGCTGATTGGAAATGTAGATCTAGCGAGGCTAGCCTGTGCCAACGTACATCCGAAGATGCTACCAGCACATCTCACAGATCTGAGTTTTGACACAAAGCTCTTTTCTGCTTCTCCTGGGAGGACTTCTCACAAATGCAAATTAATTAATCAGTGCTCTGTAGTGCTCTTTAGGGGAACAACAGTAAGCATTTTCAAGTTTCCCAAAGGGAATGGATAGCGGAAATCTCGGTGAAGCTAGCCCTGTCCCTTCGGAGCTTCCCAGCTGGCCTGAAAGGGACTCTTCTCGCCGCCTCTGCCCGAGATATAACTAACTCTGCTGTGTTTTTGTTCTCTCCCTTTCCAGAAAGGCAGGAGCTCTCGGCACAACAGCATCTACTCGATTTCTGGAGAGAAAGGTGAGCGTGGAGCAGGCAGGGAGACAGCCCTGCCCAAGTAGCRGGGGAAGCTCACGGTTGTGACCGTGGGACGCAACAGAAGAGCAGGCATTGCGGTACCTGGACCCTTCTTGGCCTCTTTCTTCTTCCAAAARAGTCTGTCTTTGTGCCATTAAGAGGTATTTTGGAAGTCAGCTCTGTGGGAGGGAAGCCCTCTCGGACAGCTTTCTCCCCAGCCCAGTCTATGGCTTGCTGGCTGCCCTGTATTTTCAGTCAGTCCCCCTCCCTGCGGAGGGTGCCCTTCCCGCCGCCCCCGGGAGGGCGCGCGAGCGTGGACAGGATGGCGAGACGTTCATTAAAACCTGTAGTATCAGCAAGTGAGGGCCCCAGTGTTGCACGGCTGAATACACAACAGCCCGTGTGTGTGTGTGTACAAATCCCTGCCTCCCTCTTCCCGTGCAACCTGCCCCAGTGACTCACATGGGTCACTGTCCCCCAAAACGGTGCCCCTTCCTCTTCTCCTTGGCCTGGCAAAACCAGCCGGAACTTGTCCCCCTTTTCTCCTCCTTGCTCGTGTCTCTAAGACCCTGCCCCCTCTGCGGAAGTCAAGTGCTCAGCAAAGAGGATTTGAGCACTTCTATTCTCAGCGCAGCTCGGGCGGCAATCGGATAAAGGCAGGTAAAGCGATGCTCCGGCAGCGCGGGGCTGGGACGGGTGCTGCCGACTGCCTGCCGTGGCAGGGTGCTGAGCTGTGACGTTCCTCCGCAATGGAGCAGTAGCTCTGGTCACTGTTTTGGGGGTTTCACTGCCCCGTGAGTCGGTGAAGGTCCCCAGGGCTGGAGAATTCCTTCCTTCTATCTAGTCTGAATCTGCCCTCTTTTMGTTTAAAGCCGTTCCCCCTTSTCCTGTCGCAACAGGCCCTGCTAAAAAGTCTGTCCCCATCTTTCTTATAAGCCCCCTTTAAGTACTGAAAGGCTGCAATAAGGTCTCCCCGRAGCCTTCTCTTCTCCAGGCTGAACAACCCCAACTCCCTCAGCCTTTCCTCATAGCAGAGGYGTTCCATCCCCCGAGCATTTCCATGACCCTCCTCTGGACCCGCTCCAACAGRTCCRTGTCTTTCTTGTGCTGAGGRCTCCAGAGCTGGACGCAGGACTGCAGGGGGGGTCTCACCAGAGCGGAGCAGAGGGGCAGAATCCCCTCCCTCGACCTGCTGGCCACGCTGCTGGTGATGCAGCCCAGGGTACGGTTGGCCGCCTGGGCTGGGAGCGCACATTGTCGGCTCATGTCCAGCTTTTCATCCACCAATGCCCCCAAGTCCTTCTCGGCAGGGCTGCTCTCCATCCATTCTCTGCCCAGCCTGTATTTGTGCTTGGGATTGCCCYGACCCAGGTGCAGGACCTTGCACTTGGCCTCGTTGAACTTCAGGAGGTTCGCACGGGCCGGCCTCTCGAGTTTGGCAGCCCGTGCCCTGGTGGCTTCCCAGCCTCTGGCGTTTGATTTCTTGCAGCGGGCAGGATTTATGGCTGGTGATGTACCTTGTTAAGCGGGGCAGGAGGGAGCCGATTCCCAGTGTGGACTCTTTTTATGTATGTCTTTACTTTGCAATTTCTTTTAGGATGTGAATAAAAATGGGTTCAGGTGCCAGCGGTGAGTTTATACAGCAGCATCTGGCACCAGGATTTCTGATCGCTGCTCGGGGGGTGCTTAGCAGTGACACACTCGCTTAAAGGAGCRCTGCTGAGTGGCTTTGATTCAGTTCCTGTTGAATTTCACAATACTTCCCTAATGCCACATTAAGCGTGGGGTGGGGAGGGCTCCCATTTGTCACCGTGAGAGCTTTATTGCTGTACAGTGCTGGGCTTTTTTTCTAATCTTATTTGTGTGCGTGAAAGTGAGTATCGTACTTGGTGATTAAACGTGGGGAAGCTGAGGTCTTTGGGGARCAAAGCTGCGTAAATAGAGGGCTTAGCGCTGCCAGGGAGGCTGGGCTTTTCTGTGCCTCCCGTTCCCTGCTCCATCTCCCTCTGCCATGGAGATGCGCTCCGCGAGCCCGGTGGAGTCGTGGTTTTGTGCTGCGGACCCTCCAGCCTCTTTCACCTCCGTAATGGAGGGAAGCCCTCCCACTTGCGGGTGCGCCGCGGGGAGCCTGGGGTACGCGGAGGCCAGTCTGACCCCGCGGGGGGGTGATGCCAGAGCCCTGCCCTGCTCAGTGGACCCTTGCTCAGGGCCACCGGCACCGCCTGTGCTCACCGTGATGCTCGGTTGTCATCCCAGGCAACGTGACCCCTGATGGCAGCAGCGAGAGCAAGCTCTTCAGCGATCCTTCCGAGAAGGCGGCCGTCACCATCCAGACCCACTTCAGGAGATACCAGCAGCAGAAGCAGGAGAAGAAGTAGACGTGTCAGCCACCCGTGCCCTGCGTCGTCCCTCCTTTTGTCTGTTCTGTACCCCAGAGAGACTTGTGGCCGTGGTGACTGTGAACCTGCTCCCTGATACATAGCTTCTGGTGCACGCGCAGCTGTAGGTACTCTGCCGGTGGTGTCGGTCGCTGCTCGGAGTGAGAGCTCTTTCCTGGTCAGTCCCCCCCCAGACGGCATTGCCTGGGACCTCAGCACCCCGGGAGTGACACAGCACTGCCAAGCCTTTCCTTGGTGGCAGCACCCACAGCTGCGTGGTGGCTGGCTGCTGGCCCACAGCAAGTTGCAGACCCTGCAGCTGTGTCAGTGGGAGGGGGCCCCCCACAGCTGAGAGCGATTGTGGCTGGCTGGTCACTGCCCAGCTGGGGCTCGCTTTGCCCAGCAAGAGCCCTCCCCGGTGCTGCACCCCCATTCTGCCCCTGGGGCTGGGGTGGAACAACTGCCTGTGTCCCYGCTCCAGGCGGCTGGCTCGCGGAGCTTGAGCACGACGGCCGGGAGCTGGCCCGGAGYGGGCTGTCACCGAGGGGGTGTGCTGCAGGCAGCGAAGGCAGCAGGAGCCGAGCCCTGTGCTGACCGTGAGCTGATCTTGCTTTTCTTGGGGAGAACTGCTTGGGGTGCTCTGGTTTCAGAGCAGGGACAGGGTGGGACTCCGTCTCCTGTGGCTGTATGTGCCGAGGCTGAACCTGCTCTCTGCGGAGCCGGGCTCCTTCCCGAGACAGCCCTCTGCTAACTCTGGCATTTGGGTTAGTGCCCGCCGTCAYCCAGCCGCCCTGTCCTGGTCTTGCGGTCCAGCAAAGCTGAACRGAGACCTCCTCCCAGTCCGGCAGGGACAGGACCCCAAGGTTATCTCGCCTCGGGTTTTAGCACCCGTTTTCGAGTGCTGGCTCTTGGAGGGTGCAGAGATGTTGAAAAAGGGGAATATGAAAGCACCGAGCTCTGGGCCAGCAGAGAAACAGGAGGAGGTTTGCCGTGAGCAGGGAGGGTGTGAGAAGTCGGGGAGGAGGTGCTGCGGCACGGTGGGTGCCCCTCTGACCGCTTGAGCCAGGTCCCCGCTGCCTCTTTGCTGGCTCTGATGCTGGATTTTCTGTGCAGAGCCGCTGAGCTGTGCCCGTAGAGCCCTGACTGCTCGCAGGCTGCCCTTTCTGTCCCCTCCGGCCACCAAGGTCCTCAGCCCTTCTTACACGGGCTGCAATCCCCAGCTGCCCCTGCTTACCTTCAGCTTGTAAGTGCCGGTGTTGGTGTCTGGCTTCCGCTCGTGCTCGGTTACTGGCTGCGGCTGGCAGCTCCTCGCTGAAGGTGCGTGACGTGAGGAGAGCAGGGCCGGTGGCGGTTTGGGCTGTCGCTCCGCGGTGGTGTGAGCTGCCGGGCTCTGCCGCGGGCAGGTCTCCCGGGCCCGAGCTAGCTGATGCCAGGAGGCGTGCGTTGTGTGTAACGTGGAGTGCTGCGCAAGGCAGCTCATAAAGCAGACCTGAAGCCAAACCAGCTCTTTGGATTTCTGAGCTTGGCGGGGTTTTCGCCTGTTTGCTGTTGAAGGCAGAGTTTGGCTAGCGTGGCTTGAATTGGCTGTCCTCCTTCAACTCCCGTCCGCTTACTGCGCGCGGCAGCGTGGGGAGAGCCGACTGCCGCGGGGAAGGGCAGCGGGCTCGCTGGGAGCGGGGGGATGCTGGGGTCTCGTGGCCGAGTGCTGGAAGTTTGGACTGTCTTGACAAACCGTGCAAAGCCAGGCTTGGTAACCGCTGGGTGGAGAACTCCTGCTAAGATGTAGAAGGAAATCTGTAGTAGCCAATTACAATAAAGATGTATTAATCGGTGTTAATCTGTTCTTCTTTTTATCTTGCTAATCCACTTACTCTCACAGCTGAGAACACACTTGCCTTTTCTTGCCTCTTCTATTTCAAGTCTGGGATTGGCGTTTCGGAGGTGCTGCGACGCTGCTTTGAGGTGGGGGTGGGCGCTTGGCTCTCTTTGACATCTGTACCGTGTAAAGGTTTTGAAGTCTAACGTGCACCGAACTGTTCTTGAAATCCTTAGAAAAATGCTTGAGAAATGCTAGTTTGCTTGTCAACGCTTCCCGCTGATCTCGGGGAGAGAGAGAAGGGGCAGGCCTGGTTTCACGAAAGATGCGAAAGGCTGAGCCAGTGGTGACCGCTTGCTGCGCGTCCCCCAGCCTCTCTGGCCCCTCGGTATTTTCCCTTGAYGCCTTGCTTTAAGGCGAGCTAAGCAGGCCCTTTCTGGTTCGAAGAGACCTTGTCAGCGCTGCGTAGCGTGATCTTCAGTGTTCGATTGCCTTGCTCGTGTTCCGTGTACGACTGCCGTACAAAATCCGTGCGCTCCTTGCATGCTAAATTGGAAACTCGCCATGKTTTTTGTCTCCAAAAACCTGGTACAATTGAGTGAATAAGAAAACTCATGCCTAGAAGTAAATGCTATTCAGAACAGATCTTGGGATTCCCATGAAGAAAAACAACCMAACCCAAAGCCGGTACTGCAGAAGAAGCCTAACTCTATTTCAAGCATGGGGTTGGAGGCTGGCCGATTGCTCCCGACCGTGAATTCTCGGCGCGTCAAAACCRAAGGCTCCAGCTGCAGGGCCGTAACCCAGATCCTCTCGCCAAGCGTGCGGGAAACTGCTGGCGGAGGTGGAGCCGCTCAAGCAAGCGGTTCAGGCAGAGGACATGCAACGTCCTGGAAGGGTTTGCTTCACCAGAAGGAAACCCTGTCTGTCCCTAAGGAAAGCTTTACGGGGAAGGAAGGGTCTGAGGGGGGTTTCGGTGCAAAAACACGAGTGGGAAATAYCAACCCTGGCGCTTGTGGCATCGGGCATGACCCCGATGCCTTTCCACCAGCCTGTTTGGGAAGTGCACTCCTCTCCACCCGGGGTGCTCCTCAGCAGAGGATGGCTCCGAGTCTTACCGGCATAATCGCCAAAACTGATAAAAACTGGGCACAAGAGATTGTCACAACAGCTTGTTTCCCGAGCCTCAGGAGCAAACAGCTGCCGGGCTATCGCCAAGGCACTCTCAGCTCTACCGGATTGAAGGAGTTAGAACCAGATGGSAAAGGAGGAGCTGCTGCCCAGTGTGACAACACGAGCAGGTGGGGGAACTGCAAGCTGGACATGGAAGTTGCAGGTAACGTCACCAGTAACGCCAATCACTTYATTTGCTCTAGGAGAGGTATTCAAAAAGTTAACTCTGTAGCACTTGAAAAAAGTGCTGGTTTTAACACATCAGTTATAATCAAGAGAAGAAAAATGAGAATGGTAAAAATCCACGCATAGATGTTACAACTGCTAGTTTAAGTTAAAATAGGAAGCTTATCTATTTGTCGTAAGGAAAGAAGAGATGGAACCAGTGGGTAGCAAGCCTGGATGGAGAAGTGATGAAAACAGTAGCTTGTTAAGTACAGGAAATAAGGAAAGGAAAGGGCAGTTGCTTAATTAGACCTCAAATAGCACCAGCACCTCCTCTGGAAGGCAAGTTCTAGTCTGGGTGACTAAAACAACTGTTAATAACAGCTATTTTTGTCTTCCGGAGGTGGCAGGACAGGTAAGGACAGTTGCCGGGCCTGGGCCGCCTGCCTTGGCTGTAGCTGCTCTTGTTCTCGCTGTCGGATGTGCACGTATGAAAGGGGAAGGTATAATCTGCGCTGCTTTGGTGGTTAATTGCTATGGCTGGTGGTAAAAACCAGGAGGAAGAYGAGAACAAATCAAGGTAGGGGGGCTGTGCCGTGCTTCGCTGGACTTTACTGCACTGTGCCGCGAGCTGGTGGAGCTCTGCCGTGGCGTGCCGCGATGCCCTGCGTCCTGGGGCAGCTGTGCGGTGTTTTACTGGCCTGTGCCACAATTCACCGYGCCGGGAGGCAGCGATGCCCTGATTCACGGCACTGTGCCAAATTCACCGGGCTTCGAGCTGTCCTGCGCTTCACCACAATGCACCRTGCTTCACTGCTCCACCGCAATTCATCGTGCCTGGCTGTGCCCGGGGACGACTGCTGTGCTTCACCTCCTGCTCTCRAGCAGTACCCGCACAGTGCTGCGACGCGTCGGGGAACGAGTGCCCCGCCGTGAGCCATCGCCGTGCTTCGCYGGATTCACGCACGATACTGGAGCTGCACCGCACTTACCCTGTGCYGCCGGAGCTGTGCCGTGGCTCGCCAGGCTCTGTACAGCAGGTCGCCCCTCCGGCCGAGCTGGGTTCGTCCTGCCGGGCTGGAGCTAGCTGGCAGTTTGGCATGGCTGGGCTGGACTTACCGGTGAGTGGGTGCCGCTCACCTGGGGCCGTGGGTGCTGTGGCACTGCCTGGCAGCTGCTGGGCGCCCGTGCCCGTGCCCCCACTCCCACCCCTTCCCTCCTCCTGCCCCGGGGCTCTGCCGGTTGGCGCAGCTCAGCAGGGAAGCAGGGGGTGCTCGGCGCCGCGTGCCCCTGGGCTTCTGCGGYGCTCCTGGATGGATTTGGGCTGCCCCCTCCATCCTCCCGTGCTGTTCTGCCCCAGCCCCTGCACCGGCTACTGCCCTGCTCGCTTAACAAACACCCACGTATAAACATAACCTTTATTGCACACAGCGCTGGGTTTTTTTTCATAGAAAAAGGTATTAACACATAAGCATTTGCAAATTGAAGCAACTCCTGTTGTTTTCAGAACAGTAAAATAGCATGCAATGTCTTTGAGACGTTCCTTTTTAAAACCACCGACAAGATCAGGGAAAAGAAAAAAAAAAAAGTCGCTGAGTCTTTCCTTGTGCCCCTTTCAAAATGATGTGAAATATATATATATGTTTACATATATATTATATTTTTAAATCTGTAACATCAAATTCTTTGTGCCCTGGTTTCTTTTTCTGTTCGGAGAAGAAGAAAATAGCTTCATTTATACAAAAGAGTTCATTATGTACAAGTTTGTTAATTAAATAGAAATGGCGCGGGAGCCGAGCAGCGTCCGTCGCGGGCGGTCTCCGGCTGGCGCCCTACACCAGCGTGTAGGACTTGGAGTAGGCTCCAGCCCCCTGTTTTTGAGACCTGCCTACACCCGATGTGCTCATTTCTAGGAGCGAGTCCCTGGAGCCCCCCACTTTGGAGTGCGTGGGCACCCGCGCCTCGGCGGCGGCCGCGGCGGGGGGCTCGGCG